>APFE030119635.1:20016-92628 GCA_000404065.3 Pinus taeda | reverse complement strand
TTAATACCAATTTTGAATAATATCTAAATCCTAATAATTAGCCTAAATATAGCATAATATATATAGTAATTATAGTTATTATAACCTAAATTATAATTACTATAATTACTCACAATTACTTCTAAGGTCTGGTAAAATGGTAAAATAATCTGAAGTCTGATACTAATCCATACTGTTATTACACCATATTAAAAAAAAAAACAAAACCAAAAGCAACTGATCCTGATCATAAAGATATGATACAGAGCTCCTTTACAGGGAAGAAATAACAAATATTGATTAAGATAACAATCTGAGTAAAAAGTTCAAGAGTTTACTTTTGTTGCTTCTTGCTTTTCCTTTTTGCTTTGCTTTCATGTTTTGATATTTTACTCATATTCCAAGCTACCGCATATCAATATGTCAGCGAGGCTAACTTAGCATAATACAGTTACGGATCAGCATATTTGATCAAATTTCAGTTAACCATATATTTAGCATAAATATTTAAATTCATAGCAGGTGTAACCTTACACCTATGACTTCTATATCTAAACGATTTTTGATTATATCTATGTCAGTTTGAGAAAAAACCTTTCTGCATAATTTGATACATGACTATAATTTAGCGATGACTTGAAGATTTGTGCATTAGAGTGTTTACTTTATCTAAGATCATGTGAAAGGTTTATTGGTGCATTTGATAAATCTGATCTCAGGTTCAAATGAAAATGGTAAAACACTGATGGATAAGATACACTATACGAATCAAGCAAATATGCACAAAAATGATATAAAAATTACTTTATATCCCATTGAAACTCGTTCTCTTAGAAGTTACTCCCTGTCATTAACAATGAAATCTCCCGTTACAAAAATGCAAACAGTCCAAACAATCCATGCCCAAACCAAACAATTAATTAAAAGCTTATCAAGAGTGTTGTACAGGTAATTTCCTGGGCAAGGAGAAATTGTTAACTGAGATCCATAAATATTAAAACAACAGTGTTAATGCAAATGAAGACTATCATGACCAGGGTTCTGCAAATGACAAGCATTTTGAAAATGGCCCTTTCCAGAAAGCCAGATCCCAAAGATAAATCAACGCCACAATGCTCTGGAGCAATACCATGGGTATCTTTTCAAGCAATGTACCTGGCAGGAGAGAAGTTTTTATCGTGTAGATGGCCGGGGGACCCGGATAGTCTTCGAAAAAAATGTCAAAATGCGCTGGCCACAATCGACAGAGCATGTACTATGCCATATCTTCGAATAGGTATTATCTATTTAAAACTACGATTTTGGCACAAATTACATCAAATAGCAAAAATTATATTTAGTTTTGTGAAAAATCCAATCAAACTCTTTGAAATAGAGCAACGCAAGCTTCAAGTCCCAAGAGCTAAACTAAACAGTTTTGAAGCACCGGTTAACCATAAGGACTTCTAAAAGCACGAATATTTAGGTGAAAATCTGCATGGTTTGACTTACAATAAAATATTTGTGAGCAAACAAAACATATGCAGTCAAATTTTCACACGATGTAAAGATTTAAGGACCAAAAAAAAAACAGAGAGAGACTTATTACAATCATCTGACAAGGTACTATGGATACTACGCTTCTTTCTCACAATGCTTTTCCAGAGACTCGGTGCTATGGGGAGAAACAAACTGCACTGTAAATATTTTAATTCCCACCTATTTGTTGAGGTTGCTCATCTTAATTTTCCATAGAAAAGACAAAAACCAGAGTTACACAAAATAGATTCTTACATAAGGGCGCTCTGATACCACTTGTTAGATTTACTTTGTGGTTTTCCTAATTACTTTAAACCCTAACCAAGATCTACTCCTTTGTAAGAAATTGAAAATAAAGCACAGCGGAACTTACTTTCCATCTTGTAAAGCTCCTGGTCTTGACTTGACTTATTGGCTCTTGAATCCTTCCAAGAGCTTGCAATCCTTTTCTCTAGCTATCCTTGATAGAGTATCAAGTCTTCAATGGAGCAGACTATTTTCTGAGTGATTGCAAGCCTTGGAGACTCAGCGCTTTTATAGCAGTCCCAATCCTATGGCAGCGAAAATTTGGCTGTCAATTGACAGCTAAATTTCAGCCCCAATCCTAGGGCAGCCGAAATTTGGCTGTCAATTGACAGCTAAATTTCAGCCCCAATCCTAGGGCAGCCGATTTCGGCTGTCAAGAAATTTATTACTGCTATTATTTCAATCAATTATAATCGGTCCATTAACAATTATAATTGATTAACATTATTCTATATGTATTTGTATCCAAATCCTTATTTAAATACGTTTAATGCCATAACTTAATTAATCACATTATTTGGCATATTTAATCATTACATAAACGTAATCTTGCTGACATTATTTGATATCATAATCATAATGCACGCATGTCCAACCTAATTATTGTAATTAGACGTCTCTAAATCCAACATTGATTTCCTCTCTACCACCACCCATATCTTGGGTTGTATATTGAAATTTTTGGTTTTGGGGTTAGGTGTTTAGGAGATTTGATTCCACCCATTCTTATATTTGTTGGAGGGATATGATTCCAATTTTCCAAAAAAAAATTGATCCAATGATAATGGTTTGAGGCAATTTTTGAAGGATGGTACCAAGTTGATTTAATATATTACTTAATTTGAGGTAGGGTTTTTATAGAATAATTTGTTTCAAAGTGAAATGATTGTATTAAAATTGTGGTTTTATTAAAGGTTTTAAAATGGAGAGCAAAAGAGTTCATATAATTTTGATCATTTTTATATAGAATAGGTTATAGTTATTTTATCAAATTAGGAGATTTCAACATTTTATTAAAGCCTCCACCAATATTGCACAATTTGGTTAAATGAAAGATGTTTAAGAAAATAGTGATTGATCTAAGGGTTTGTTTGATCTTCCACTGTGTTATATACTGTAACTCTCATATTGGCACCCCCGAGAGGAAGGCTCCCCCTTCCTTCAAAGATGTGTTGGTTAATCAAGCAAATGGACGCTCTAACAGATCTCAAACCCAAATCGGCCCTCAACTAGCTTCGACTCTAATGATCTTGGAAATAATGGTTGCCACTCAAGAAAGCAACAACAAAGAAATAGAGAATGAATCCCCTCCATTAGGGGAATTTTGAGGTCTAAAGTCGGCCTCCTAGGAAAAATGTACAACCAAAATAAACTTTATAAGAACCAATAGGATTCAAAATGATGATGTCAACCATGGGGGATGATTCACCATTTTTGGAGTAAAAAAATTAAAAAATAATAAAATAATAAAACTACATTTTCAACTCGTATTTTCAACTTGTCTCCCTAATGTTTTACTCAAATTTCAAGCGGGAGTACTAGATGGAAGAAAAATTTAATTCCTCATCCAAAGAGCACCCATGTTGCATACTTTCGATGGACCCTACTACACGAAAAATGAGAAATACATGAAAAACATGATTGCAATCATGTTTTTCATGTATTTCTCATTTTTAGTGTAGCAGGGTCCATCGAAAGTATGCAATATGGGTACTCCTTGGATGAGGAATCAAAATTTTCATCCAAAGAGTGTTCCCGCTCGAAATTTGAGTACACCCATAGGGATATAAGTTGAAAATACGAGTTGAAAAAATATTTTTTCTTTTTTCCCTCTAAGATTTGATGATGTAATCTAATCTTCTTTTATTATTTCCACTATTATTTTGTAATTTCCTTAGGAGGCCCATTTTAGACCTCAAAATTCCCCTAATAAATCAACAACTTGGATTCTAGGGGCAATGTATTCCATGAGCACAGTTAATACCAAGTTATGAAATCAACACTCACCAAATTAGTAATTATGTGCAATACATGAAGATCATGTTGTAATAAGTCGCTTCGTTAGCCTTTGGCCTATAAAAAAAAAAAATGATTCACTAGATTAATGTGCATTGGAAACCCAAGGGCTCCTTTCACTTAAAATTGGGCTCCAAAGTTTTCTTTACAACTATTTTTCATTACCAACTTCACCAAGACACCATATTTGACAATGGGCCATACTTCAAATCTATTGGTATTCACCTTAGATTTTGGACAAGAAAATTCAACCTACACAAAGGGAACTTTACATGTGCCCCAGTTTGGTTGCGCTTGTATTGTTCCAAGAGTATTGGGATCAGGAGATCTTAGAAAGAAAGGGTAACTCCATTGGCCAATTTATAAAAACAATTGAAGCCACCAAATAGGATAGATACATGGTGTACACTTGCATTTGTGTTTATATGGATGTATCGGTGCCCTTGTCAGCTCTATATGTTTATCTTATCAACACTTAGATTGGATGTGTATGATAGGTTATGAGTATATCCTCTTCCATTGTAGAATATATCATTCTCATGGACATTTATTAAGAGAATGCCCTCTTCTTAACCCCCCAAGCCCTTAAGGACTTATGCAGGAAAGGACCATGAGAGTTTTTATTAGAGTCGGCAATAGAAGAAGAAAAGGAATGAAATCGACCCAAACAATAGACCCTTGAATCTAACATGGACATCAAGAGTCATTCCCATCAAGGACAACTTTGAATCCCTAAAATCTCAACTCGAGTTAATCCCTTATCCAAATGATAACATATTGTTGGAGACCTAATTTGTTGAGGGTTATGGTGTGGAATGTGAAAGGTCATTGGAGGCCAAGAGACCACTTGGAATATGAAACCAAGGGTCACTAGACTTGTATAAAATTATATAACATTCTGAATAATATGCATTCAACATTTTATCTTATCTGTTGTCCATTATTGTGTGTTGTATGGTATCAGAGCTCACGGTTTCTTCAATAATCCTGAGCATTTTGGTTCACCTACCACTTCTCTGCAGTGAGTTCTTCCCTATCTTAGAATTTCATTTTATATAGGCCAATTTCTATTCATTCTCTTCCTGTCAAAGTGAACGTTTATGCCACTTCGCCCAGAATTTGTCAATGCTACCCATCCTCACTAGATTAAAGGTTGTCAGGTCTGCAACTTATTTATTTCGTGTGACTTATGTATTTTCCATTATGGACACTAAGTTAATTCGGCAGCTTGAATTGTCTTAATTATGGCCAAAGCCTGAATTTTCTTAATTATATATGCCCGAATTGTGCATAACAATGCCCCTTAGACCCACCATCACTTTGACCTCCCATCTCTGCCAATTTTTTACGCCACTGCTGCTTATAGTTTGAATGCAATTTAGAAATAGACTCTATCAGTTATGAGCATTACTATTATGTGATTTTGTGGGTGAGCATTTTGTCTTGCGCATAGTATGCCCGCACGAAGATGTAAAGGTCAAACATTCATCGTCGAAGCTTCAGTGTTGTTTGTATGCCATAGTGGTTACCCATCGCTCCAGCATTTTCTATTGGATTATATGTGTTGAATCATTTATGCGTTGTCTACGTAGTATTTATGTATTGAAGGAGCATAGACTCTGTTGAATGTTGTGTGTTGGTCAAAGAAATATATATATCTATATATATATAGATATACTATATAATATAATAATATATATATATATATATATATATATATATATAATATATATATATATAATAATATATTTTGGAATGGTATTGAATTTTGGCGATGTGATGGAAGCATGTGAATGGTGTGTGGGCTTTGATGGAGCGGCTGGAAATGGTGTTGTAGTGAATTATTGCATTACAAAGTTCGTTGACTAGTATTGTGTTGAATGTTGCATGTACCTTGGCCTAGGATTCATGAGAATTGTGTGTTGATTAAACTCATGTGTGTTGGTTGTATGCATATGGTGTGAACGAGATCTGCATAAAAGTCATTCCTGTGGATGATTCTCTGCAATAAAGAAGGTATCCATTCAAGTATTGATGCCATTCATTCAGGTTTATGTGTTGAGGTATTGAAATTCGAAAGAAATTATATGTAAAGTCGAAATTAGTAGGTGGCATGCCTTGGAATAAAGTAGAACAATGAGTTTTTTATTATTCTCCATTCCACTCGAATCGGCCATTTGAAGCTTGAAATTTAGACAAATAATCGGTGATTGGCTTCTTATTTATGTGGCCTATGGGAGAAGGAACGCTAGTTGTGATTGCATTCATAGACGATTTCAATCTTGCATTAAATTGGTAAATTGCTTGGTCTCTAGTTTTTCAAGCACACATAACGCACAAATTTTTAACCTTATTCCCATTATAAATTCCATTGAAGTTGTGTGAGTTAAGTGTTAGGTGCATTATGGGAAGTTGGACAACCTTGTATTCGAGACACATCTTTGAACTAAAATGTTTGTAAGGTTCACTCAGATGTGAAGTTAATAAAAGAGGCACACACAATCCAAGTTCATTGTTTTCTGATTAAATTGTTGTTTGATATTCAAAATGCCAATCATCGGAATTTGGCCCCAATAACCTGAAGGCCACAGATCCAAGTTGATAAAACTCCTCGTGCTTGTTGCTAACAGGGATAAACCAACACTAAGGGAGAAGTATATGTATGCAAAAAGTAAAGTTGTATTGATTTGGAAATTAAAAGCATTCTTCATTTATTAGTATAGCATGCCTTAAGAACTATTGCACATTGATTATTGATTCAATGCACTTGCTATGGCTCAAATTGACAAATTATTAGAGTTATTGAGAAATCTAATTGTGTCTATTGTTGAAAGTAAAGTGAAAATCAACAAAGACTCCCTCTCTAAAATTCAAAATTGTCTACAATAGGCACAAGAGAAAATTGATTTTTTGCAGCTTGAATCTGAGCTACAGCGAGATGAGTTACAGAAAAGACAACATTATGAACTTTCTTTTGTTCAGAACAATCCCCTATTTGAGATTGAGACATACTCCCATTAGCAGCTAAAATTTTATCAGATCAATGAGCCCATCTCAGGAGCATATTTGCATGCAGACGCAGAAATTCAACCTGCACTTCCCAAGACCACCATCATACCTTGGGAAGAGCCTTTCAACAACAAGCACATAACAGGTCTTAGATATGATAAAGAGGTGCCCTTTAATACTCTAGACTACTGAAAGCCCATCAAATTTCAAATTGATGGATTTCTTCAACTGGTTCTTCACTTGTTTCTTCTCCTCCTCCACATTCACAGCAAAATGTAAAATTCCAACATTGTAATCGAGTTAGCCATGTGAAAGATCATTGTTTTGATATTCACCCCTATAAGCATTGTGGTCATCACACTCATTCTTCAAATAAATGCTTCAAAAAAAAACCTCCTGTAAGAACAAAGATTCACCTTGAATGGATCACTTCTTGGAAATGGGCTTCAACAACCAAGAAGATATTTCGCTCATATCACGGGATTGCTTCTGGAATATTGAAAAGTGTTGTAGTTGAAATCTCTTCATCTTCTCACCTTCTATCTGACAAGGGGGGAAATGATGGTCATCTACAAGTTTCAAAGCCACATCAAGCGAGCCTAAGCCACAACTTGAACGTGTTGCTTGAGCCTACAACCAGAAGCAACCATACCCAGATTTAGAGTTGTAGCTAGAGAAACAAAAGCCCCTGAGCATGCCTTTGGTTGGTGGACTTGCTTAAACCACCATAGGTTGAGACCTCCCTTTTTAGGTTGAGGTTCTCCCTTTCTTCCACAAGTTGAAGGCCTCCTTTTCTAGGTTAAAGGTATCCCTCTTCAAAAATTAAGGAGCACTTCCTCTAGCAGAAGTCTTCAGCTTCTTGCCATATTTGAAAGAGTTCAAGGAATCACACTAAGCTTTCCTAGTTGAGACCCAAATGGTCTCCCTTTCCTATTGGTTTGGGGTAGCGTCGGATGTGCTCTAGCAACGAATATTGGTGGAGAGGCTAAAGCACATGAGATCTCTAATACCCAGAAATGGTTTGGGCAGATTCTAAGCAATTTTGGAGACATTAAAATAATTAATATTTATAATGGAGTCCCTAAGTCTAAACTTAGGGAAAATAAAATATTAATGTGAATTAATATAAAACTATGTTAGAAGGGTCCAAAAGTCATGGATCAAGCCAAAGTTAATCTTAGCCATTGATTAGGGACTTAATCTCGGTCATTGATTTGTCAATGAGAAAATTATAAGAGGAGGCTTGAGGGTCACTTGGAGGACACACTGAGGGAGACCATTCAGTTGAATTTCTGGAGCGAGGCTAGCTGAAAAATTTGAACTAGTGGTCTAGTGAGTAGTCAGGAGGCAGCAAGTACAGAACAGAGAGAAGGGATCATCCATTGGAGACCAACACTGAGGTAGGAGAGGCATACATAGGGTATTTCAGGCAGACGCAGAGGTGGCAGGAGATTACGCAGTCACTAGAGGGCCTGCGTGGGTGATGCAGAGAGGCCCAGGGCTGACGCAGGGTGTTTGGGAGCCACGCAGAGGTCAACCAAGCTAACGTTGAGACTAGGAGAAGTGCTGGATAATTTTTCTCTCTGTGGGTAAGCTAGTTTGGCACCATATTGTATTGAATAATTGTTGAATAATAAAATCCTCTCCTTACTGGACCAGTTTTCCCACATTGGGTTTTCCTAGGGACGATTGTCCAAAATATCTTTGTCAATGTGTTGATTCTTGTACATGTGTTTGTTTCTATATTATAGTGTGATATCTGCAGCATAATTTATTTTAATGTTTATTGACAGAGTTTCATAAATAACTTATTGAAGAATAAGTAGCAAAAGTAAATCAGATGTTGCAGCGATAGAATTTTCACATGGTATCAGAGCGAGTAATCAGAGACAGGAGGGAAAATCAGTTATGGGTTGGGACCACGATGCAGAGACATCGATGTCCGGGGACTCGCACAAATTTTCAGAAGATTGCACAAGAGAAAGAGACTTCTTCTCTATGTTGGCTTCCAGGCTAGAAGAAGTGGCTTGTATGACTAGTTTTGCATCATCAGAAGTGTGGTATATAGACAATGGAGCCTTGTGGCATATGACGGGAATCAGGGAATGTTTCTCAAAATATCGAGAAGAGAAGATGAACTTTCAGATCACCATGGGGAACAAGGCAAAGTGTACTGCAGTAGGGAAGGGTACCATAGTTTTTCAAACAGAATCGGGAGAACAGTTACGTGCTACAAATGTGTTGCATGTACCAGTATTGGGGATTAACTTACTTTCTGTGTCGTGAGTTCAAGGAAAGGGCTATGACGTCTACTTCATTAAGGAGAAGGTATACGTCAATTACTGAGCTGGAAAAAGAAAGTGTAGATCAGGATCAAAAGTAACAGGTTGTATAGATTACAACTAGAATCACCAATGGCACTAATAGGAAGTCATGGAGACAAGGATTTGAATGAAATATGGCATAGAAGAATGGGTCATTTGCACCATGGAGATCTAAGAATTCTTAGGAGCATTGTAACAGGAGTTTGGGATTTGAGTACGGAAGGAGATAATGTATGCAGAGGATGCGCTCTTGGAAAGTATGCCAAGGAAACATTTCCTAGTTGAAAAAACAGGGCCAAGAGTGTAAGCAATATAGGACGGGCTCCGCCCGATTCCATACATTGACTAATGTGTGGCACAATGTGGGAGAGAGAAAACCACTTTTTCGGGCAGGTAATCTCCACGCAAGTAGGCCACCCGAAAATGCTACCGACCGTTGGATTGGAGATCGCAGGATCAATGACGGAGATTAATCGAACTGTTTTTTGTTTCAGGTTTAGTGTGAACTGTCATATTAAAAGGAAAATCAACGAACCAGATTAAGTCACCTCGCAATAAATCATGTTCAAAGGAATGGACCTTGGGCCATAAGCGATTGCAATATGCGATGCGTCGATAGCGCGATCAGCGATCGACGATCGGGATCACAACAATACAAAGGGCCAATGCACATTGCGACTTGCGATTGTGATATGCTGATAAAGGGTGGACCTGATGGGAATTATAAGTGCAAATGCATAAAATTTAAAATCTGGTTTATTCAGATTTTCTTTGTATTTCCTGTATATTGAGGTTTTGACCTCCCACCTAAGTGATTGCGATATGTGATGGAAGGTGGACCCGATGGGAATTATGGATGCGATTTCATAATATATGAAATCCGGAAATGCTGGATTTCTTTGTATTTCCTGTGTATTGGGTTTTTTGGCCAATACGCCATGCGATTGCAATTTGCGATGGAATGGCAGACCCGAGAGGGATATAGATGCGATTGCATAATATTTTAAGTCCAGTCTTTGCAGATTTCTTTGTATTATCCCATATATTAAAGTTTTGGCCATACGCCTATGCGATTGCAATTTGCGATGACAGGACAGACCCGATAGGTTTATCATTGCAATTGAATGCATTTTGAGTTCCGGTTAAACACTCCAACGATGTGTTTTTGCCAGTTTTCCTGTGTATTTTCGTTATTTGGCTATTTCGGCCAGAGGAAGGAAAAACGATCAGGTTTCCCATGCCGATGGTTCCTTTCCATTGTAAACGGATTCTTGTGATGAAACAGTCGGGTTTTCCATGATGGAGGGTTGTAACCAATGTGTTAAAAATACACAGAGAGAACAAATGCTAAAAGTGGCTGTGAATGCGTGCAGAGGTCGAGAGATAACATAGAGAGCAGAACTAACAGAGGGTCGCTTAGAGGTCGGGCGAACCCAGAAGCTCATGAGAGCCAGAGCCAAGAGCCAGAGCCAGAGCTAGAGCCAGAGAGCTCACAGTAGACTTCTAAGAGCCATGGAGTTGTAATGAAGCTGCAGAACAGCAAAGAGATCAAGTGATCAAGTTGTCGCTGGTGTCCAGAGTGTGTTGAAGACAGAAGAAGGAGTTCTAGAGACAGTTAAGAGGATTCTAAGGGAGTCAGAGAAGCCAGAAGCTCAAGAATCTCAGAGCACTGACTAAAGGAGTCAAGTCCAAAGAAGCCTATATCTATTTGTAGAGTAAGGACATCCAGGGGTAAGATGGCATTCTAAACCCAGTTGTAAACCAATGGAGTTGAGCATGGAGCTTGTAAAAGAATTTAAGCCATAATCCCAGAGAACCTGGTTGAGTTGAATAGAGCTCAAGGAGACGTAGCCCAAGATATCAGGGTGAACTCCATATTATATTGTTGTCTCATGTGTTTTCTTATTTGTTGCTTTGTTTACTGTTATGTGTGTTTTACATCAGCATAAGCACTTCACAGTTTAAAAACAAACTCAAGCATACACCTATTTTTAAGTACTTTTTAATTTCGTAATTGGTTAATCATAAGGTCTTGGGAATATTTAAGATTTGGAGTGTGAGAGGTTCTTGTAAGCTTGACAAGAAGCCTTTTAGTGCCCCATTCCAGATCAGCCACGAAAGATTCTCCAACGTCGAAAAGAAGATGTTGATCTCCCATAGGAAGCATGAATAGAAGAGATCTACCTAAGATTAAGAGGAAGTCTAGATAAAGAGGTATTTCCTGGTTGAGAGGGAGGGCATAGCTTTCTATTAATTAAAGAATTAATTTTGGAGGATATGTTGTTTCATGAGAAGTAGGAAGGAAAACATATGATTGAGTAATTTTATGTCAAATATTTGGTTGATAGTCCTACTATTGAAAGTTGAGAAGAAACATATATTGTCTAAAAGACACCAGAGATTTGTATTTGATTATGTACATATTATTGATTGGGGTTGTGTTTGTACAAGTGAATCTCTCAAAATATTTGATAGCATGTTGGTTACCAATCAATTTGACTAGGAGAGATTGGACATTTTTGATTTGTTGGATCAAGGGGTGTCGAGGCTCTGTGAGTGAAGCATTGCTTGGGCAGACATATGGATGACACGTTGTGTTAATGTCTGGGTCCCGAAGTTGGAAAGGTGGCATTGGTCATTGAGCTCTGGCACATGCCTCGATTTTTGGTTGATGGTTAGCAAGTAAGCTTGATGGTAACTGGAGGGGTTGAAAGCTTGTGTCCATCATAGTCCCACTTAGATAGATTTTCTTGGTTAGGAATCTAGTCCATGACATTGTGGTGCCTAAATTGTTGAGTGATTATTTGGATAGACTGCCTTGGTCAGGAGTCTCGTCCATGTAATTGTGGTACCTAAATTTCTACATGATTCATATAGTTTGAGATCTTCCATTATATATGTACATTATGAATTCCTCCCTAGTTAAGAGGGAGCGTTGGAAAAAGTAACTATGTTTGGTCTTCAATAATGTACTTGAGTCATCATGTAATGTTTTTGTCAAAAGAATAAAGAAAATATTTATTATTATTATTATTATTATTATTATTGTGACTTATTAAAGCATGGGTTTCATGTTTGGGTCACCATGTTTTAGGTAAAAGTCACCATTGAGGATTTCTAGGGTTTATTCCGAGTCTAAATTATTGTACATTTAAAGAGACCCTTCTTGGGCTTTTGAATCATGTAAAAAGTTTAAGTACTGAGTCAAATATGAATTATGTAACCTTCACACCATGTCGGCCTAAGGGAATATCAAGTCAGCATAAGGACCCATTCGATCCCACAAGAAGCCTATAAAAGGAAGGACAACAAATTCATTTGGGGCATCACTTCTCATCAAGTTAGAATTCTCTCTTGTGGACAAAAGTGCAAAAATCTTGTTGATGGGAAAAAGTGCGAAGTGAGTAGTTGGGAAAGTCTTTTGCCGAGAAGACGAAATGATTGCAAGTTTGGGGGAGTCTAAGGAGACAAGGAAAATCTAGATTTTGGTGGTGGTCTCTATTTGTTTTGTGCTCTAGATTGGGAGATTGAAGTCTTCCAAGTTGGACTTCTTTCAGAAGTTGCCAGTTGTCATAAGTCGTTGCATAGTTGAAGTTGCTCGAAGAGGTCGAACTTCTGGAGGCTGACTTGGTGTGGAGGGAAGGTCTAGCCGTGGTCCAAGATGAAGAGACTCAAAGAATACTATTGAAAGGAATAATTAATTTGACTAGGCTTTTCCCCTCGAGGGGGGTTTTACCATGGCATGTGCCTACATCTCGTGTCCATTTTTTTATGTGTTGTTGCTTTTGGTAATTGCTTGATGAACTAAATAAAAAAGATATAAATAATCATAACAATAAGAAACATCACAAGTAATTATCAAGATCAAGAAAAACTTTACTGCCTTTCTAATTTTCCAACATCCCAATGCTTGAAGATGCATACCCAACCCCACCCCAAGAAAGAAGGAAGGTGTGGTACCCTAACCAACTGTCCCCCATTCAAGAAGCCTCAAATACCAACACAATAATGTATTGGACCAACAAACTCTATAGAAAATGCCACCAAAAAATCCTCTCCTCTCACCCTCTCTTCTCGACCAAACCCTCCCCTCCACCATGAAGGATAAGGGGGGCAAGTGGTCACGGTGGAAGAAGAGGAGAAACAAGAAAACCTTCCAATAATAGCCCTAGAAGAAGGAACCATGGAAAAACTAAAAGGTGGCATGTTGGAAGAGCCTATGACACCTCCAAGAAAAGCAAGAAGAATAGACACAACATACATGACATAACACTAACACAAAAAAGTATTGCAGTTTGTATTATTTTAGCGTTTATTTAATGGTCATGGTCAATGTGTTCAAATTTACTCATACCTTCGAGAAAAAAATAAATGTCAATACGAAAATAAATGAGGGGTCTCCTTTTGTTGAACTCATTTAGCTTATCAAAAAGTGTATATCCAAAATTATAGCTCTCATAGCCAAGCTTTTTTTCAAAAACAATGTATAGTTGTTTTCTAAATGATAACAAAATGGCCTAGAAAGAAAGTGTTCACAAAAATGGGTAATATGTGTGATAGATTCATCATTGCAATAATTACAAAAAGATAAATACATAATTAAATATAGAAGAAATTTATGAAAAATGAAAAAGGCATAAAATAAGTTATTTTAACTTCTCTTTGTTATATTGAGAGGCTCTCTCAAGTCCAGTGTTGGAAGAGATGTCATAAAGTCATGTTATGTTATGTACACATTTTGACTCATCAAATTACAAATATATATATATATATATATATATATATATATATATATATATATAATTATTAATTAAAACATTTTGGCTTGATCAAATCACATAAATTAAAAATTAAATTAAGATAAATAATAATAAAAAATAAAAATAATAATTAATTATTAGTATTAGTATTGTTATTGTTATTATTGAACCTTTCCTCAAATTTTGCGCTCAAAAAAGATGTTTGCGCCTTAAGAAAAAATTAATATGTATGATAAATTCATTATTGCAATAATTAAGAAATAATAATATGAAAAGCAAATAAATATATAATTAAAGCTTATGAAAAATGAAAAAGGCATAAAATAAATTCTTTTATCTCGATGGGGTTATGAATAGTGGAGGGAATGGAGATGTCTTGGAAGATGTATTAGTATTACATTTGTCTCCTTTTGGTCATCTCCTTTTGGTCATGGCATGGCAGTGTACAGGTAAGAGGAGTTGGTCTTTACACCCAACGTCATTTCGTTATTATTGCATTCTTATTGCCATGGGGTGGTAGAGGTACTTTAAACGAGGGAGTGGAGTTGAGGTTCTATCCTCAACCTCCTGCACCTAGTTTCATTTGGTAGTGATTTCTTGAATCTTTTGTTTGCTTGCCGATGAGTTGGGCTCTATTTGTGAGGAGGTAGTACTATTGGCATTTTCGTCCATGTTTATTAGAGTGTGGGGTCAATGTTTTTCATTCTTTATCTACATTCCATAGAGTTTGGGCTTGTATTAGAACTGGTGGTTATATGCTCAACTTCACCCATCTTAGATAGTGAATTCAAAGGTATTTCTTATCCATGTCCAAATCTTATTCATGGATGTCGGTACTTGGGTCGTTTTTTTGTATGGTATTAAAGCTGAGGGGTTTCTAGCTCTATCAGTATAGGGTTGGAAAATATTTAGAGTTTTTCTTATACCTCTCTAGTTTAGGGCTCTAGAGTTCTTTGAATTTGTGAATTGGGGCATTGTTAAGTCATTTGAAGAGCTAAATTATTTCTTTAAATTTGAAACCACCTTGTTTCTGTTGTTATTTTCCCTCAGTGTTAGGATTGTTCTTGTGTTCCATTTGGGTATTCACAGTCTTCAATTCTTCGTATGGTGTGGGAATTTTAGGTGTATTATGTCTTTAAAGTGTGGTGAATTTAAAACCTTACTCAAATTTGGATGTCTGGTGTGGCATTTGGGGGATGACCTAGTTGTCTTTTGGTCTAGCATTGAAGGGACGGTGATTTGTCTGTTTGCTTGTCTTTTTGGTCATGGTGCTCTTAGTGGTTGTCTACATTGTTATATTGCTTTTGTCATTATGCCTTCCTGCCATAGAAGGGTGAGCAAAAGAGGTGGTGTAGATATTGTTGGAGCCAAAAGACTTCAACCTTTTGCCTATGACTCTGTGGCAACTTTCTTTGATGTCATCCCCCTCGAAGTGTGTAATAAATTGTTTTTGTTAGGGTCGAAAGAATCAGAGGATCAACCTTATCATTCTAATTCAAAAATTGTTGGTGATGGTTTGAAATGGGTCCCGGATCTGAGCAGATTTCATAGGAGACTTCATTTCTTGCATTCTTTATACTTGCATCAATAGATGGACATTGTTACGTTTAATTTCAAGGACAAACAAGTTGAAAATTATTATGTGTTTTCTAGGTTGGAGGAAATCAAGCATATTAAGGAATCACTGCTTTTGTCTTAATGACATTGACTTTCATTTGAGTCGCGTGGAGAGTTTTCTGGCGTCAGACTCAACCTTGGGGAATCTCACTGATCCTCTTGGCATCAGACTCAGACTTTAATTTTAGGTATGTTCTATGCTTAGAGTAATTTATTTCAATTTTCACAGTTAGCTCAATATCTTGTCTAGATTAGCAATCACCTCAACATTAAAGTAAACTACAAATAGAACATAAACATAAATCGCAGATGACAAGCCAAGACAAGAGGACACAAGATGTGGCGCTAGCCAGGGACAAACCCCAATGTGGGGAAACCCTTGATCAATTCTTCTTATATGTTCTTCAATAGTTCAACAAAGAGAGAGAGATAATACGTTTACAACAGAAGTCAACACTTTGACTTATCTAGATAAGAGCATAGATCATCTTTAAGAAGATGATACATGAGATCATTTGAAGACATGCTACTTCAACTGATTCTCTAAGGTGACTCCTTCACCTATTGTTGTGCTACATTTCGTCATCATGTTGCACCTCACCGTGCTGCACCCATCATCACTATGTTGCATCTCATCATGCTTCATTAATCATGATTGTACCCATCATTGTATTGCATTATGTGCCATTGATGCACCATATTGCCATACTGACCTATATGTTGGTTGCATCTTGCTTGCTTGTTGTCCCTAGCTTGATTATTGTCCCTAGAATGCTTGTTGTTCTTTGCATGCTTGATGTTGCATGCTAGTTGTCCCTTGCCTGCTAGTTGTAACATTGCATGCTTGGTGTATTTACTACTAAGTACCATACAACTGTCCCAATGTTAGTTAGTTGTCCCTTGCATGCTGCTCTCCTTCAGAGATAGATGCTCTGGTTGTTTCGACAATTTCGGTTGTTCCTGGTAATTTCAGCAATTTCGACAATTCCGGCTAGTCCCTGCAGTTCCGGCTTTTCCCGACAGTTCCGACAGTTCTAGCTTCTGCCCTCTGCATCAGCTTTCCCAGCTATTCTGGATGTTCCTGGCAGTTCCGACAGTTCTGACAATTCTGGCTATTCCCAGCAGTTCCGGCAATTCGGCTATTCCTAGCAATTTCGAAAGTTCAGGCAATTCTGGCAATGCTCTCACCCCGTGGGGGCTATGGGGAGTCGGGATTCAGATTGCTTGCCCTCCCCTTGCTTGATGGATGAATAAATAGATTGATTATGGCTTCGACCGTTTCAGAAGTTCTAGAAGTTCTGACATTTTCTGCAATCCCGACAATTCTAGCTATTCCTGACTATTCCTGGCTATTCCAGCAATTCTGGCTATTCCTGGCTATTCCAGCAATTTCAGCTATTCCCGGAGTTCCAGCTTCTGCCCTCTGTGTCATCTTTCCCAACAGTTCCAGCTTCTACCCTTTATGTCATCTTTCCCAACAGTTCCAGCTTCTGCCCTCTGGATTAGGGCAGCGTTATCCCTTAGGATATCTCCTCCTACTAAAACCCAAATACAAGTAGAGAGGAAGAGATCCCAAGTGTGTTGAAATGACTTGAAGGCCACCTCTATTTATACTAAAACGTTGAGCACAAGTGGGGTTTATTTGGTTGCTAGCCGACCTTGACGAATTGTCCCATAACATAAATAAATTCATATATCCATGAATACTTATCGGAATTGGATGA
This sequence comes from Pinus taeda, assembly GCA_000404065.3. Classification (NCBI taxonomy): domain Eukaryota; kingdom Viridiplantae; phylum Streptophyta; class Pinopsida; order Pinales; family Pinaceae; genus Pinus; species Pinus taeda. The sequence goes on along the minus strand of APFE030119635.1, from coordinate 75,375 downwards.
TCTTTAGATCAATCCTACACCTCTCAATGATAGGGATCCAAGAAAAATATCAGCTTCCATTAATAAGATGACCCACATGGAGTTTGGCCCTAGTTACCAATTTTAACAACCTTATCATTCTAATTCAAAAATTGTTGGTGATGGTTTGAAATGGGTCCTAGATCTGAGCAGATTTCATTAGAGACTTCATTTCCTACATTCTCTATCGCTACATCAACATATGGGAATTGTTACATTTAATTTCAAGGAAAAACAAGTTGAAAATTATTATGTGTTTTCTAGGTTGGAGGAAATCAAGCATATGTTAAGGAATCACTGATTTTGTCTTAATGACATTGACTTTCAGTTGAGTCATGTGGAGAGTTTTCTGGCGTCAAACTCAGCCTTGGGGGATCTCAATGATCCTCCTGGAGATCCTACTGGTCCACCAATTAACAGTGCCCAAGACCTTACTATCATTTCTTCAAATCAAGATTAGAAAATGGTATCAAAGTTTTGTCCTTTTCTTGATGGGCTTGTTTCAGTGATGCTGACAATTTTCTTGCTCTCAACAAGAGGAACTTGTGGAGATATTGGTTCGTATTTGTGATCCTTTTAGTTTTTTTCGTGTTTTGGTGTTAGCAGGGACTAGCAGTACATTACTCCTAACCTTTTTGTTGCTCAAAGTTCATCACATCTTGTATGGCTCACCATCTCTATGTTTTCCGTAAGTGACGGATGGCCCTACCATATCGGCTTCATCAATCAGCAACAGTGGTTTACCTTTGGTTATGTGGGAGAAGATGTTTGTAGTCAATGCAACTTGAAAGATTTTACCTATCTTTTATCTTTGGAGTATTATTGTTGACTTTGTCGTTGCCTTTGGATATAGGCTACAAGGCTTTAGGTCAAAATCATCTTGTAGTTTTTGTTCTATAGTCGCCTCTGGTTTGCAGATGCATGGCATTTGGTTTAAATTGTTGTGTTTCTAATTGTCTCGACTCCTTGGCGTATGGAAAATGGACTATTATTGTTATGAGGATTCCAGTTCTTTTGTCGTTCGAAGGAAACCTATGTTCCTCTATATTTGAATTTTGATACAAGGACACTTTGGATATGGATGTAATCATCATGTATTCTCTTTTTTAAGTAATACAAATTACTACAGTTCAAAACAAAAACAAAAAACTTCTCTTTATTAAATCAAATCTTCATTATCATGAATCTCCACATAAATGTGTCGTACAAGTGATCTTTCAACCTTTCTCCCAATTGTTGTTTTCCATGATACTGGAGTCTAGGATAGAATCTTAAATAATTGACGCTACCAATCCAAGTATCACAACAATACTACTTTGCACAGTGGAATAATATATAGCAGTAAATCTACTAATGCACAAAATATACACAGGTTTTTACAAATTTATACAACCCAACTTTGTTATATTAACAATCTAATAATACAATAGTCTAGGGCTCCCGTACGAAGGATAATGGCCCTCATAACCACTAGTAAAAGAATACAAGATACAAGATACAAGATACAAGATACAAGATACACTGACTATCTAGCTGATGTAGTACACAATCACAGTTGCTTTATCATATCCTATACACTGCGGGTCCTTCGCTTCCATTTTGCAACACCTGCCTCTATCAATGCACCAACTCGTTTAGGCCACTGAATTCGTCTCTCCAATCTACCCTCTAGCTGGTCGTAAGTCCATCTACAACCAACACATAGGGTCTTCACACTCACTAGTTTCTCCTTCATCTTTCAAGGTCACAACACTTTGAGACTTCTCGCCCTTTACTTCTCCTCAACTACTCAGGTACTTCTTCCCAACATATTCTTCCTATGTTTCTTTAATGAAGACTAACATAGGGTAAAAGGGATGCCACCTATCACTGTCAAATTTTGTTTCTCCAACAACAAACATGGGATAGAACAACAACTACTCTTGGCTGGAAAAACCTTGAACTTCACTTCTCTGTCTCTTCTCACAGCTACCTTAGTACATCAAGGTGCTATTCTAGGTTACACTTGGTCCACTCTCATGTTGCCCTCCAACAGACCACAAGTGACCAATACCAAGTCCTCTCCTAGGGCCTCTCATCCACTAGTAGTTATTCAACACGAATACATCAACAAATAAATACCTTGTTCCACCTTCTACACCTATGCAATTGTTGTAGCATATGCTCACTGGTTAGGGCAACCAACTAGCTTTGATCACCCTTCCCCCTTGTTGCTATCAGCCCTCTTCAAGTTGTGGTTCATATTTCCCAAGTTGCAGCCTCCACTTTTTGTCATCTAGGGTTGATCTGCTCCTCAAATAGGCCTCTAGGTCCCCTATCCAAGGGTGGAGAAAACCTAAATCCATACATCTACTAATTGTCTCGGTTGCGGCTTGTTCTAGGGTAGGAGAACCACCATAAAACCATACAAAAGACTACCCAGAATTTCCTCAAGGCATGCAGCTGCCTTCCTACGATAACTTGGACCAATTAGAGACATAAAATAACCACAAACAATCCCAAAACAATTTCATCCTCCTTGATATAAGATACCTTAGGTATGTATTTCCTCTGAGAATGCACATTGGATGATATTGAAATGCCTCTCACACACCTTATATTTATATGCTAAGGTGCAGCAAAGTGGTATCATCAAACTACCCATGTGGCACACATAAACCCCATGCCAACCTAACTTGTATGCCACATTACCCTACAACCATTCATAAAATTAATATCTCAAGATGGAGACCTCTGATTGTTGGAAAAATTAACTATGTTCGGTCTTCAATAATGTACTTGAGTCATTATGTAATGTACTTGTCAAAAGAATAAAGAAAAGGATTTTTATTATTATAACAATGACTTATTAAATCATGGGTTTCATGCTTGGGTCATCATCATATTAGTCAAAGTCCCCATTGTGGAATCCTAGGATTAATATTGAGCTTATAGACTCATTGTACATTCGAAGAGACCCTTCTTGGCCTTGCGGATCATGTAAAAAAGTTTTTGTATCAAGTCAAATATGAATTATGTGTCCTCCACATCATGTCGGCCTAAGAAAGATCAAGTCGGCCTAAGGATCCCCATTTGACACACAAGAAGCTTATATATTGAAGGAGGTCGAAGTCATTTGGAGCACTCACTCTCAAGCAAGTTTGATATCTCAAGAAGAGCTGGCGAATTGCAAATTCTGTTGTCAGGAGAACGAAAGAAGTGTGAGTTTGTAGGAGTCTCTAGAGAAGAGAAAAATCAACTTTTGGTGCCTCTCTCTCTTTGTTTCATGGTCTGGGTTGGGAGATCGAAGTCTCCTAATATTTCATTGTAGTCGTAAGATGAAAGTTGTTCGAAGTTGTTGCTTAGTCGAAGTTGCTGGAAGGGGTCGAAGATCTTCGAGGATGACATGGTGGGGTAGGAAATTCTAGTCTTGGTCTAGGGTTAAGAGTCTTAGAGAATACCATTGAAAGGAAGAATTATCTTGAGTGTATTTTCCCCTCGAGAGGGTTTTTGCCTGGCATGTGCCTATATCTTGTGTCTCTCTTGTTTTGTGATATTCATATATGTATAATTTCTTGATGAAAGATAAGATAATAAAAAAGTAAAAGAATCCAACACACTCACAAGTAATTATCAAGAAAGGATAATCAAACCCTAATATAATATCCTTGATTTTCCAACATGGTATTAGAGAGAAGTCAAAGATCACTTTGTTGGCATGGATTCTCCCTCTATGGTGAACTACATAAGTTGGGGTTTCAACTATGCTGGAAGATGGATCAAGAAGATCATCTACTACCTATTCAATAAAGTCAAGAGTCATGGATTCTTGGTTGCCCTTATAGGATCCCTCACTGATGAGAATGCATGGATCATTGATAGTGGAGCATCGAGACACATGAGAGTTAAAAGTAGGCAACTACGCACACTATCAAAGGAGTCATCCTCTCATGCAGTGGAATTGGGTGACAACAAAAGCTATGTTGTTAGAGGCATGGGATCTACATCATTAATGTTGGACAATGGATCGAAGCTACATCTCAACAACATTCTCTATGTTCCAAGTTTGAAAAAGAATTTACTTTCTATTTCTTGTTTAGAAGATAAAGGGAAAAGTTTTTTTTTTTTGTTTTTTTGATTTTGTTTTTGTTTTTTTGTTTTTGTTTTTGTTTTTGTTTTTGTTTTTTTTTTTTTTTTTTTTTTGATGGAAAAGTATTGGTTTTGGGAAAGAACTCTAGTATTGACAAAGCTAGGTTTATTGGAATTCATGAAGGAACTCTTTATCGGGTTATCACTCCATCTCCTCAAGCTCGGGTTCATATGAAAATAAGTCCCATTGAATCGTCGCATTGAAGGTATGGTCATCTTCATCATAGAGTAATCCCTACACTTAGTCAACTGGTTCATGGTATTCCTAATATAAGGTTAGACCATGAAGGTGTGTGCAAGGGATGTTCTTTGGGGAAGCATACTAGAAATCCATTCAATCATAGTGAATCTAGATCTAAATAAATATTATATCTCATCCATTACCATGTATGCGGACCCATAAGACACTTGGAGGTCATCTCTACTATGTAACATTCATTGATGACCATTCAAGAAATACATGGCTCTACCTACTCAAAACTAAAGATGAAGTATTTGATAAGTTCAAGGAGTTTAGGGTTGAGGTACAAACCCTAACCAAAAATAATATAAAGACTCTATGGTTTGACAATGGTGGGGAATACACCTCTAAAGAGCTTATTTCATATTGTAAGGATGCATGTATTAAGAGGGAGCTCATTGTTCCCTATTATCCTGAACAAAATGGATTGGCCGAAAGGAAGAATAGGTCAATCGAAGAAGGCATTTGAAATATGCTCCTTGATCAAGATCTACCAAAGTTGTTATGGGGTGAAGCTATGATGACTACCGTACACGTTCAAAATAGAAATCCTCATAAGTATTCACAGGAAAGAAGTCGAGTGTGGATCATTTCCACATATTTGGAAGTCCAGCATATGTCCATGTTCTGAAGGACATGTGAAAGAAGTTGGACTCGACGGGCATCAAGGGAATATTCGTTGGTTATAGTCTTTCCTCAAAAGCATATAGAATATACATAAAGGAGGTAAGATACAATGAAGTAAGCATGGATGCCATATTTGATGAGAATCAAGCTTATAAGAAATCAAAGGATGTTCCTATTGATTCTAATGACGAAGAAGTTCCCGTATTTGAAGAAGATAAAGTTCATGAGAACTCTACTGCAAATGATGAAGAAGAAGGACCAAGAGAGCCTATTCAATTGGTGGTTTTCCCAACCACAAGGAAGAGGCCAAATTTGTTGAAAGCTACATTAGAATATGTTGAAGGACATGAAGCTGCGAAAGTGTCCTTCAGGGAAAGTAAGAAGCCGAAAAGGTATTCTGATTATGATGCATATATCACAAAGTTGATTGAAGATGAACCATATACATTCAAGGAATTTGAGCATCAATAGGTTTGGAAGAAAGATATCCAGGAAGAATATCAATCCATCATGAAGAATGGGGTTTGGGAAATCATTCCTAGACCTAGTGACAAATCGGTTGTCACATCGAAGTGGATCTATAAGATCAAACATGTTATTGATGGAAGTATAGACAAGTACAAAGCAAGGTTTGTTGCAAGGGGTTTCTCTCAAAAGGCATTAACTTTGAAGAAACATTTTCACCTACTGCAAGGTACACTACCATTAAATCATTGGTTTCACTGGCCGCTACAATGGGGTGGAATAACCATCAAATGGATGTTAAGACTGCATTTCTAAATGATGCCAATGATGAGGAAGTGTACATCGAACAAGCTGAAGGATTTGAAGTGAGTAATAGGGATTCTCGTGTTTGCGGACTCAAGAAGGCTCTATATGGTCTGAAGCAACCACCAAGGCCATGGTATGCAAGAATGGGTGCATATCTTCTCATGATTGGGTTCATGAAGAATATTGTTGATTTGAATCTATATATCAAGGTCGTGAATAATGAGCTAGTCATTATTCTATATGTGGATGTTATATTCATCACCGATGTAGAACGAGGAATTCAATAATGCAAGAAGATATTAGCAATTGAATTTGAGATGAAGGATCTAGGACTGATGCATTACTACCTAGGTCTAGAAGTATGGTGAGACCTAGGGAGATATATTTGGGGCAAGGAAAGTACATTATCAAGTTATTGCAAAAATTAGGAATGATGGACTCCAAGTCGATGGTTACTCCTATGATCACCAACCTCAAGAATTTGAGGAGCTCCAACTCGAGTCTCGTGGATCCTACCTCATATCGTCAGTTGGTGGGTTCCCTGATGTATTTGATAAATAATAGGCCAAATATATGTTTGGCAATAAACATTCTTAGTCAGTTCTAGTTGGAGCCTTGTCATGATCACTAGATAGCTACCAAACATATATTGAGGTATATTCATGGCACTATACATCACTGCCTAAAGTATGATAGTAAGGAATTCAAGCTAATTGGCTTCACAGACTCTGATTAGGCTGGAAGTGAGATCGTTGGAAGGAGCATTACCAGAGGATGCTTTAGTCTGGGAGTTGTTATGATCTCATGGATGAGTAACAAGCATGATCTCATTGTGTTGAGTAGTGCCGAGGCTAAATATGTGGTTGCATGTGAAGTAGGAGAAGAGGTTGTTTGGTTAAGGAAGCTTCTTATAGATTTGTTCCAAAAGTCTTTGGGTCCTACTATGATTAACTATGATAATCAAAGTTGTATCAAGATGTCTAGAGATCCTGTGTTTCATTCGAGGACAAAACATATCAATAATAAGTTCCACTTTATTGGGAACTTGGTGTAGGATGGGATTGTGAAGTTAGAATATGTTCCGACAAACGAACAGGTGGGAGACATACTAACAAAGGCTCTTCCTAATAAGAAGTTCAAATATCTGAGGAACTTGTTGGGTTTGGTAGATATTGGTGATTGTATTGATGATAAAGAAATGGAAGAGATTTGTTGAGGCTTCACGAGTGAAGCATTGCCTGGGGAGACATCAGGCTGGTACTCTGTGTTGATGTCAGGAATCCTAGACTTGAAAAGGTGGTGTTTTTTATTGAGCTTGGTTTTGGATACACACATGTATGTTTAGGTTGGTGGTTAGCAAGTAAGTCTACTGGAGGGGTTGAAAGCTTGATTCCACCTTAGTCCCACTTGGATAGATTGCCCTGGTTAGGAATCTAATCCATGGCATTATGGTCCCTAAATTGTTGAGTGACTGGCTAGATAGATTGTTCTGGTCAGGAATCTAGTCCATGGCATTGCGGTGCCTAAATTTTTGAGTGACTGGTTGGATAGATTGCCTTGGTCAGGAATCTAGTCCATGGCATTGTGGTGCCTAAAGGTTCTTCATGTTTTCATATAGTTTGAGTTATTCCATTGTATTTGTACATTATGAATATCACCCTAGTTAAGAGGGAGTGTTGGAAAAAGTAACTATGTTCAGTCTTCAATAATGTACTTGAGTCATTATGTAATGTACTTGTCAAAAGAATAAAGAAAAAAATTTGTATTAATGTAACAATGACTTATTAAAGCATAGGTTTCATGCTTGGGTCATCATTATATTAGTCTAAGTCCCCATTGTGGACTTATAGGATTAATATTGTGTTTATAGAGTCATTGTACATTCAAAGAGACCCTTCATGGGCTTTCAAATCATGTAAAAAAGTTTTGTATCAAGTCAAATATGAATTATGTGTCCTCCACATCATGTTGGCTTAAATAAGATCAAGTCAGCCTAAGGACCCCCATTCGACCCACAATAATCCTATATATTGAAGGAGGTCAAAGTCATTTGGAGCACTCACTCAAGCAAGTTCAATATCTCAAGAAGAGTTGGCAAATTGCAAAGTGTGTTGCGAGGAGGAAGAAAGAAGTGTGAGTTTGGAGGAGTCTCTAGAGAAGAGGAAAATCAAACTTTTGGTGCCTCTCTCTCTCTGTTTCATGGTCTGGGTTGGGAGAACGAAGTCTCCTAGGATTTCGTTGTTGCCATAAGCTACAAGATGTTGGAAGCTGTTGCCTAGTCAAAGTTGCTGGAAGGGGTCGAAGATATTGGAGGCTAACATGGTGTGGAGGGAATGTCTGGTCTTGGTCTATGGTTAAGAGTCTCAAAGAATACTATTGAAAGGAAGAATTATCTTGACTGGGTTTTCCCCTCAAGGGGGTTTTGCCCTAGCATGTGCCTATATCTTGTGTCTCTTGTTTCTTGATCTTCATGTATGTATAATTGCTTGATGAAAGATAAGATAATAAAGTAAAAGAAGCAACACACTCACAAGTAATTATCAAGAAAGGAGAATAAAACCCTAATATAATATCCTTGATTTTCCAACACTTATTGAGTGATTTTCGCTACCTCTTTCTCCTTTAAGGGTCCTCTAAAACCTCCACATGTCAAATCACTCAACCTCCTTGTGGTTTCTCACACACGAGCTTAGGTGCAAAGCCCACATGCTTGGGTTCTAAGCCCCCAAATCACTTTCGTGGTGCTCCAACCTCCAAACCTCGAACCCTAGGGCTTGGAGTACCTCCCAAGCTATGAGATCTCACTACCATTATCATGAATCTCCATATGAAGATGAAGTTGTTGTACAAGTGACATTTCAACCCTTGTCCCATGAAAATCTTCCTCCTTATGATGAATTCCTCATGAGCGTAAAGTACCAATTGAAATGGAAGCAAAAATCATTAAGCGAATTCATGAGAAAGTGGTAAGAATGAGTTTCCAATATAAAATCTCATATCATATCAATCTTTTAAATACTGTGGACAAAAATTTTAATCAAGGAGTTTCTAGAATCATGGTTACCCATATCTAAATTGTTGTAAACCTATTAAACATCTTCAAAATGGTAAAATAAATGACTTCATCAAATTCAATGAAACAACTTGTTCTCGAACATGATAATATTCAGGAAAAAGTTAAAAAACAAGGAATGGAGACAACACATAATCAAGCCACTCTTTGATCCTCAAGCTTTCTATGTGTAAACATTAATTTGTATGTTTGTTAACTTCTTTTTTCTAATGAAAACTTTGGAAGATGCTTCCTCTACCTCATAATATTGAAATGGAGGGAACCTTGCCTATTAGAAATAACATTAGCTAGCAACTCTAAAGGGCCTCACACCTGGATGCGGGTGATTATCCAGGTAATTAATTCGACAAGACGGTCAGGCGACAGATGGGCTGGCCACATGGCCACCTGCATCCTCCCCCAAGCCCATCTAAGGCACATTCAAGGCACCTTGCAGGATCCATTAAATGCATCCCATGGTCAAGACTTCTCCACCTCTTTCATAACTATTGAGTCTGTAGAGCATTATGTTATCCCTCCCCCCTTGTTCCACTGTCTCTGCCCTCTGTAAGCCTCTGAACCATGCTCTCACACTATCACTGGCTATCGATGCTGGCTGCTAAGCTGCATTGACCTGGGTAATGGATTTCATTATTCTCAAACTAAGCTCTGCAACTTAGCTCTGGCTCAACCCTCCTTGGTCCATCCTCTGCACAATTATTCCACCACCATCCCTGCTGCCAACCTTGCCTTCAATCCTACCATGGTTCGTCATCGAATGTGAAGCAGGAGGGGAGGCACGTGTGGCGGAAGCATCTGCCCTCCTGCAACTCCCAACCCTGACTCTATTTCCTCTACTTCTTCAGCAAACAATCCCAATCCATTCGGCTCTTTCCACAGTCGATATCCAGACACCCAAAGTGGAAGGGGAAGAACTCGATTTCAAGGTTCTGAACAAAGGGACACTGCAGTTAATATAGCAAACTTCCCCCTCTCCCTGCATCCAGCACCCCATACCACTCAATTTCGTTTTCGCAACACTCTGAACCAGCCCGTCATCACCACTACTGTAACTATTACTTTTACTGAAGAAATGGACTCGTCAGCACCTCTACTTACACACAATGAAGAGCTAAACAGGTCAAATCCAAGCAATAGAGGTGTTTTCAGCCCAGGCAAACAACAACCCGACATTGATAGAGCCACCCTACATGGCATAGCACCAACTGGCAATCAGCAAGCAGTGGGGAGCAACCTTGGTGACACTTAGGCTTCTGGTAACCGACGAGGCGACACGTCTGGCTTGCATGCGGGCATGAGGAACGCTGAAACAGTCCACCCAACTCAGTGCGAGGACACATCAGCTGAAGAGGATGATTGGTACAAATATGCATGCAGGATTGAAGAAGAACCGGCCCCGGACAAACTCTAGCCCTGACACTTGGCAGCCAAGTGTCACGTCTTTTGCCAAGTGGATGCTTCTCATGCTGACTGGGATTTTACAGTTAAATTTATGTTTTATGATTAGATCTATGCAATGTCTGAGATGCCATTTTGTTTTTTGGTCAAAATTGTTAACCCATATGTGGGATTTTTTTATTTCCTGGACTGGTTTCCCCTCTGATGGGGCAATCACAACTAGACCAAATTATATTGTAATGGTTGTTGCTCAGTACTTTGGAGGCCAAGCCTCTCTGTAATTACCTTTTTTGTATCATATTAATAGATTAATCTTACTTAGAAAAAAAAAAACTCTAAAGGACCTCACCCAATTTGTACCTGTGAACCATGCTCTCCCTAATAGCAACATACCTTTAACAAAATATTCAACCAATAGAACATACCTTTGATAAAAGTTTCAATTGATTGAACATGCCCTTTAACTTATCTAAGCGCACAGTTTTGCAATAATGTTTTACATGTAGCCATGTGATATTGTATACAATGTCAATTATATATCTATGAACTATGCTCTTCTTAATAGCAACATACCTTTAACAAAAGTTTCAACCAATTGAAAATACCTTTAAACAATGCTAATAATGTACCTATGAAATATGCTCTATGTAATAGTAACATACCTTTAACAAAAGGTTGAACCAATTGAACATACCTTTAAACAATGCTAATAATGTACCTATGAATTATGCTCTATGTAATTGTAACATACCTTTAACAAAATGTTCAACTAAATGAACATACCTTTAAACAATGCTAATAATGTACCTATGAATTATGCTCTCTATAATAGTAACATATCTTTAACAAAAAATTCAACCAAATGAACATAACTTTGTTAAATGTTTCAATCAATAGTTTTGTAATATTGTTTTAGTATGTGGCCATGTGATATTTTGTACTATGCCAATTATGTCAAAAGAAATTTCAAAAAGATAACTATTATGATTAAAGCTAAGTAACTAAATAACAATTTATCTACCCCATAAAGATAACTAACACAAGTTAAGGTTTAAACTCCGAAGTTTGAGTGGGGAATCACAAGTAGTTATTGATTAGGTAAATATATTTATTACATTTGATTATGCACTCCTTATAGGATGTTGAGTGAATCAAAACACCATTTCAACGTGTGTTTCTCTCATGTTTACAGAGAACAAAATCATATTGTTGGTGTCCTTTCAAATAAAGGACACTCTTACCAATTGGGGGAGGTGTTGTCTACTACATGGGTAATAAACAGAGAACTAGTAAAAATTTCATATACATAGAGTTTTTATTACCATTTTTGAGATAAGAATGTCCACTAGTGGTATATAACAGATTATTTGTTTATATATGTCTTCAAAGACTATGTAATATACAAAGGTTTTCCTTTTGCCGGGAGTATAGATATATTTGACAGATTTGTGGAATTTTTACATTATAAATGTATATGACGGAATAAAGCTATCAAAAGAACAATATATGTAACATTTTTATAGTTTAGTACATTTACATTATAGATGTATAGGATGGATCAGATCTATCAAAATATCAAACTATGTAACAAGTCTTTGTTTCAATACAAATACAAGTGTTTTTTCTTCCCTGAAATTTAATAAAAAAAAACAAACAAAAACACTCCTCTTCAAGTTAAGGTTTATAGCCCTCTTGTATGCCCCTCCTCTCCTTATAAATAGGACATTGAGGTCATACCTTAAGTTAAGGTATATATCCCTTTTTAATAAAGGGAGGCTAAGGATCATACCATACCTCTCCTTAGTATTAATAAACTAAATCTCAATACTTAGTTGAACATCATTATAGAAAAGCCTTCCTCCATTATTAGTTCTTGTCAAGAGAAGACTCTAGAAATTGACTTACATGTTGACCACTATTGGTTTAGTATTGAAGACAAATGCAACTTATAATGTTTCAAACAAATGATTTTACCATAATTTGAAAGTCTTACTGAAGTCTTTGCACAAAATAATGTCATGTGAATAAGTGTCTCATATATTTTATGCCATATTTTATTTTCAAATATTTGTATAGTGATTTTCTATTCTTAAGCATTAAAGAAAGTAAATAACATGTTTACCATGAGTACATAATTTAAGGAAGTCTTTGCATAAAAAAATGGATAGGAAAAAGATACAAATAAACATATTTACCAAGAGCTACTTATCATTATTTATTTTCCTCAACACTCGTAAAATTGTAAGAGAAACTCTAATTGTGTAAACTTACTAGTGGTTACTACCCACCAAAAAAGTGCACGCATTCTATCTTTGAAATTTATCCTATACATACTTGTCCCAAAAAGGATTTTTAGGATTGCGTTGATGCATAAACATTTGAATGAATCAATCATCAAAAAAGGGGTCAAAGAAAGAAAGCACACATCAACAAACCAACCCACAAAGAAAATTTAAGTATATTCCACAAATCCTATTATTTCTATGATATAATCAAATGTGGTGAAATATCAAGCAATGATATAATCAAATGTGGTGAAATATCAAGCAAAAATCATAACATCTTACCTATGTAAAGACTTACTAATGGTTACTACCCACCAAAAGCAAGCAATTAATTTATCCACTTCACATCTCAATTTATTAGTACCTCCCAAAGCAAGACTATGATTCCATTTGTGCATTAACCATTATTAATTTAACTAACACTAAGACCAATGTAAGTTATAATTTCTAGTGGTTATTACCCACCAAAAATTATGCAAATCTATGTGTTTGATCAAGAAATTAATTTATCCACTTCACATCTCAATTTATTAATTCCTACTAAAGCAAGACTATATGATTCCATTTGTGTATTAACCACTATTATTTAGCTAACATTGACCAATGTAGATTATAATTTTTATGCAATTTTTCCTATAACATAATTTTTAATTTAAATAATTTATCCACTTCACATATCAATTTATTAGTTCCTCCCAAAACAAGACTATAGAATTCTATTTGTTGTATTAACCACTATTAATTTAATATAATTTCTAGTGGTTACTATCCACCAAAATTTAAGTCCATGTACATGAACAAGTAATTAATTTATCCATTTCACATCTCAATTTATTAGTTTCTCCCAAACCAAAAGTATATGATTTCATTTATATATTACCCATTGTTAATTTAGATGATTATAATTATTTATATAATTAAGTTATAATTCTTTATACAATTATAACATAACTTTTAACTTGAATAGCAAAAATTAAGCTACAACTAAACTACCTTATAGCACTTTAGTTAAAATTCAAAAGTATCTAATTTTTATTATTCTTAATTATTAATTACATCGTAAGGCGTTTCCCTATGAAAAGAACTTCCTCCAGTGCCACGTGCATCCTCTTGCACCCTCCAATCATTTGTTAGACGATTAAAACACTGTCTACCGTCGGATGATTCCATCAGCGGTTATGGTAACCAGGTAATCACCTACCCTGTTACGGTTTCTTCGTTTTACTGACCATCAAAAGCTTGCCATTATAAAAAAGCCATTACAATATCTCATACAACCATTACAGAGTTCATACAGCCAATACAATTGCTTGTATGGGTTCAATACATTCTTAAAGGCCTTAACGCGTATGAGTCTGTGTGTTTGATGTGTATGAGTTTGTTCTATTGGGCTCGATCTTCCTCCATTCTGCACAGGTGAGAACAACAGCCCTCTAAATTTTGAAATGCACATATAAATCTTCTAGCAAATCCAGAATAAGGGATTACATTGTAGATCTTAGGTTTAGCTTTTGTAGTCTACCTTAAGCTTTAGTTTTTGTTGTGTAGCGGTTAAAAACGTTGGAGCATATTTCTGCATTTTGTAATCTGAGCCCTCCCTTGCAAACAGAATTGACATGAAAATGTAAGAGATAACCAGCGCTGCAATCTGAGCCCTCTGTTCTTAACAGAATTTGCAGTATGTGATAGAATTAATCATCATCAAGGATCGAGGATCTTGATCGGTTTAACTCGATTCAATTTTTCGATTCATATTGGCATTGGCATTGTAGTGCCTCTCCTCCTCCTCCTCTCAGGGTTTCGTTGTGTGGTCTGTATGTTTGGAGCTCCATATGTTGTGTTTCCGTATTAATGTGGTCTGGTCTGTCATCTGTTTGGTGTGTGACTGTATATGTGTGTTTGTCTGTTTGGTGTGTGACTGTATATGTGTGTCTATCTGTTTGGTGTATTCTCTGAGAGGTGGAGGCAGAGGCAGAGGTAGATGCGTGTTTGTGTTCCCTAAGAGGTGGAGGCGAAGGCAGGTAGCACATCAATTATTGAATCAAGACAACTATGCCCAGGGATCACATTTAAATGAGGCATCCGACTCCATCACAGGTAAACAATAAGGCATCACTCTTTGTATGGATCATTATGATTATGGAAGATTAGCTGAATGAGAGAGGATTCGATTTGATTTTAGAAACAAATTTCTTTTGCATAGCTCGATTTGATTGCTTTGCTGTAAATTGATGTTCAGTGTTGTTTGGTTTTTTAAATTAAATCCTTGGTGAAGAGGAAGTATAGATCCCTAATTGCACAGATCCCTTCTTGCACAGATATCAAGAGAAACAGGGCTGCCAATATCATGGTTGGATCTGGACGGTGACCATCGTTGAAGAATGTCCACTGGGAATCTTTTTCTGGAGCAGAAATTCCGCAGAGCATGTGGTTTCTCGGTTTTTAAAATCAGATCCTCTGCATCCCTACTTGCGATATAGATCCCTAGCTGCCAATATCAGGGTTGGATCCTGGTGGTGGCCATCGTCGAATAACGGCCAGTGGGAGCATTTTTTCTGGAGGAAAGAGCCTACGGTTTCTTGGTTTCGCTGTGTTCATAAATAAATTTCTAATTGAAGCTACTGATGCGATTTTTGATCCCATCTACTAAGGATTGACTTTTATTGTCCATTAAAAAAGAGCTCCATGAGAGTTGGGTGAGGCGACATTCTCTATATGAAACAACATTTAGCGTTACGGAGGTCGATTCTGATCCAGCGATTCAAAGGGGAAGATGGGAAAAATACCATCTAAATTGGTTCAATGCATCATAGCATCTAAATTTCGATGGACGACCCTCCAAGCTCCAAGGGAAGGGAAGAAAACATTTGATGGTCAAGAACGATATGACTCCGACTCCATTGTTGTTAATTGTCTGCTCCTTGGATGTTGTTAACGAGTAGATTAAGTTGATCAAGCTTAGTTGGAAGGCTGCATCATGTATACTATGGTCAAAGATGAGTTAAAGGTATAGGTATAATCTGGTTTTGCAGTGAATGTTAAAAGACAGTTTATTTATTAGATGTTTTAGAGGTCAAGCTTAGTTGGAAAGTTGCATCATGTATACTTTGGTCAAAGATGAGTTAAAGGTATAAGTATAATCTGGTTTTGCAGTGAAGGTTAAAAGACATAGTTTATTTAGTAGATGTTTCAGAGGTTTTTGTGGTCTATTTTCCTGTTTAATTGTTCAGAATGGCAAAAGCCAACTACGTGCAACTATAATGTACATTAAACTCTCTCAAGCGATGTTCCTCGATAGGCTCCAACGGTCCAATGCCATAGAGAACTAGTTGTAACTATGAATCATGGGGATGTGGCTGTCACCCTTTTTATTTGGGCAACTATTTTTGGGTTTTGCATTTGTTTCAGAGCTTCCTTATAAAACAATGATTTCTCTAACTTTTGCTGAGCAAATTGTACCTTTCGGATCCTTTGAACAACTTTCGTATTAGTTTCCATGGCAAGAAAAACGTCCTCTGTTACTTCCAACTCCTTCAACTACGCCATGAATAGGAAGAAAATAGTAGTAAAATCATTGCCATGTAAATCATCAAATGACATATTGAATCATGTGAATAAGTGGCTTTACAAAAAGGATGATTATGCTATGGTCATTCTTTTAAAAAAAATAGGGCAACTGAGATATATACATATATCATGCACATTTTGTAATGTGGCTGCGTGAGTATATCCCATCATTTTAACATGTCAATTATGAGCGGAATGTATTAGACCACAAAATCAATTTGAAAAAGATGAAACATTGGAACAAATATTGCCTGGCAACTTAGTCTGATCATGTTTTAGTTTTATAACGAAGAAATTATGTCATTTAACAAAGAAATCTTACAAAATTGTTGCAAATGGATTTCTGAGTTACCATTTTTATTTTATTGGGACAATTTATTACTGCAACCATTGTTGGCTCATTACTTTTCTGGAAACTTAATATTACAATGCACTAACCAAATCTCAATTAAAAATAAAATTTATTTTCAAACAGATAAAGTATTATAAAATTATAAAACAAGTGCAGTGAATTGACCAATTTCTAGTTGTTATTTTTTTATTATTATTTTTTTATGGAAGGGAATTTTTCTTCAATTCAAAAATGATAATGATATTTGGGCTAAACTGATTGATTAGAACTTTTCTTTGGCTATGGGCACAATGCATTTCAATCAATAATATACACAGGATAACTACTTATTTTATAACCTTCTACCTGTCTTTCACATCATCCAACCCCTCACATTAACCCATTAATTCATAATACATTCTTAAAGGCCTTAACGCGTATGAGTCTGTGTTTGATGTGTATGAGTTCATTCTATTGGGCTCGCTCTTCCTCCATTCTGCACAGGTGAGAACGCCCTCTAAATTTCGAAATGCACAGATAGATCTTCTAGCAAATCCAGAATAAGGGATTACATTGTAGATCTTAGGTTTAGCTTTTGTAGTCTAGCTTAAGCTTTAGCTTTTGTTGTGTAGCGGTTAAAAACGTTGGAGCATATTTCTGCATTTTGCAATTTGATCCCTCCCTTGCAAACAGAATTGGCATGAAAATGTAAGAGATAACCAACGCCGCAATCCGAGCCCTCTGTTCTTAACAGAATTTGCAGTATGTGATAGAATTAATCATCATCAAGGATCGAGGATCTTGATCGGTTTAACTCGATTCAATTTTTCGAGTCATATTGGCATTGGCATTGTAGTTCCTCTCCTCCTCCCCCTCTCAGGGTTTCGTTGTGTGGTTTGAATGTTTGGAGCTCCATATGTTGTGTTTCCGTATGAATGTGGTCTGGTCTGTCATCTGTTTGGTGTGTGACTCTATATGGTCTGTATGTTTGGAGCTCCATATGTTGTGTTTCCATATGAATGTGGTATGGTCTGTCATCTGTTTGGTGTGTGACTGTATATGTGTGTCTGTCTGTTTAGTGTATTCTCTGAGAGGTGGAGGCAGAGGCAGAGGTAGACGCGCGTTTGTGTTCCCTGAGAGGTGGAGGCGAAGGTAGGTAGCACATCAATTATTGAATCAAGACAACTCTGCCCAGGGATCACAGTTAAATGAGGCATCCGACTACATCATAGGTAAACAATAAGGCATCACTCTTTGTATGGATCACTCTGATTATGGAATATTAGCTGAATGAGAGAGGATTCGATTTGATTTTAGAAACAAATTTCTTTCACATAGCTTGATTCGATTGCTTTGCTGTAAATTGATGTTTAGTGTTGTTTGGTTTTTTAAAATAAATCCTTGGTGAAGCGGAAGTATAGATCCCTAATTGCACAGATCCCTTCTTGCACAGATATCGAGAGAAACAGGGCTACCAATATCATTGTTGGATCTAGACGGTGACCATCGTTGAAGAATGTCCACTAGGAGTGTTTTTCTGGAGCAGAAATTCCGCAAAGCATGTGGTTTCTCGGTTTTTAAAATTAGATCCTCTGCATCCTACTTGCGATATAGATTCCTAGTTGCCAATATCAGGGTTGGATCCGGGCAGTGGCCATCGTCGAATAACGGCCAGTGGGAGCATTTTTTCTGGAGGAAAGAGCCTGCGGTTTCTTGGTTTCGCTGTGTTCATAAATAAATTTCTGATTGAAGCTACTGATGCGATTTTTTATCCCATCTACTAAGGATTGACTTTTATTGTCCATTAAAAAGAGCTCCATGAGAGTTGGGTGAGGCGACATGCTCTATATGAAACAACATTTAGCGTTACCGAGGTCGATTCTGATCCAGCAATTCAAAGGGGAAGATGGGAAAAATACCATCTAAATTGGTTCAATGCATCATAGCATCTAAATTTCGATGGACAACCCTCCAAGCTCCAAGGGAAGGGAAGAAAACATTTGATGGTCAAGAACGATATGACTCTGACACCATTGAAAAATGGAGGAATGCTCTGTCTTGAGATGTAGAAATAGAAGGAAGGTTTTGATAGAGAGGCATATAACAGGTGTGAACAGCAGCCCTCGATATAAATATAAATCTGACCATATGTACCCATTTCTACATTATGACTTTTCGCCAATTATTATTGATTTCCATTTCTGTTTTAAAAGAGAATGAAAGAGATGTAGATGAATTTCATTTGAGTTTGCGTGGTAGCTAGAAATAAGCACTCCTATAAAAAGATCAATAAGCACTCTTAGAAGACCGAAAGTATAGTTAGATTCTGCGAAATTGAAAAGCCAAAAATGCATAGTTAGATGATTCATTTAGTTCCTAGTCTTCTAAGGCATGCCAAGCAGGGGAAT
This sequence comes from Pinus taeda, assembly GCA_000404065.3. NCBI lineage: Eukaryota > Viridiplantae > Streptophyta > Pinopsida > Pinales > Pinaceae > Pinus > Pinus taeda. The sequence goes on along the minus strand of APFE030119635.1, from coordinate 56,528 downwards.
CAAATGTAATTAAAACTTGTGATGCATGCAGATCAGATCAACCATGCAGCTTTATTTGTTTCTAATTACAATTAATGAAGCAAAATCTAAACTAGATATTACTCAATTGTTCACAAATTTAAAAAAGTTCACTGCAAGCCAGAGTGTCGCGCTGTGCCAGAGTATCAGATCCTCTACATCGATGGTGAGGCGGTTTCTTGGGTATTTTAAATTAAATCCTCTGAATCCATCCTGAGGCAGTTTTTTGGTTTTCTAAATTAGACCCTCTGCATCCATGCTGAAGCGGCAACATATATAGATTCCTCGTTGCACAGAAAGCCAGAGAAATGCATAAGAGGGCAAGGAAAAAGGTATTGAGCAACGCCGTAACCCTTGCAAATATCAGATTCATCCCTCGGAGGTAAGCATAGAATTTTCTTCACTGAATCTGTTAATTATGCCGTAAGGCATTTCCCTCTGGAAAGAACTCCCCTGGCTATTATGTTGGCACAATTTGCACCCTATAATTGATTGTTAGATGATTAAAACATTTTACACCATTGGATTGACTCCTTGGTCTATGCCTCTTAACCGCATGTCCAACCGCCCAATGTTTAGTTGTAACCACTTGCTAACATGCGTGTACTCCATTCTCTTTATCAAAGTACCAGTCCAGTGGAAACTTGGTACTTGCTACAACACCTGCTCAATATCCTCCAGCAGAAACTTTGTCCATGCCTTTAAGCCAAATCGAGTGGATGTTTGTTGCAACCGATGGACTGACCTGCACCTCCGTCCAGCGAGAGCCACGGATTTACTTGGAGAAAGAAGCCTCTATCCAGCAAGAGCTAGGGGTTTACTTAGAGAAAGAAGCCTCCAACCTGCAAGAGCGAGGCATTTACTTGAGAAAGATGTAATGAGATTATCACCTGGTTTTAGAGATGAGGTAGTGGGATCATTTCTTCTATATTTCTTCATTGAAATCCGTTAAGAAGTTTGTTTGTGTCTTTTAACTAATTTTAGTGAATATGTATTTTCTTTTGTATTTCAATGGGATTTATTGTTAATTTGAATGAATATCTATTTTCTTTTGTATTTCAACTGGATTTAATGTTGTGAACTCCATATAATAGAGCAGAAATTATCTTCCGTGTATGGCCGAGTGCTTTCAGAATTAAAGATCTTACTATAGTATGAACAATGTGTAAAAAATCGATCTAATCAAAAGGGAAGGTTTACGTTTCTATATAGACCTTTGTACACTTTGGAATTTTTTTTACACCCTTGTTTAAGAAAATGTGCAGAGCGATTGCGTTCTTTTTTTCATTGTTTGTTTTAAAAGAAAAATGAGTATTTTCTCTTCCGAGGTAAAAGTGAACATAAACTTTATTTGATCAAAACAACCATCCGATATAGCAGCATTTTTAATCAAAGCAATTCATCATATGGAACATTATATCTTAACCGAGTTGTCTGACAAGTTGTTCACATGCCATAATGAATTATTCAAGACTTCAGCAAGCCCAAACCTGTCTGTCTCAATGCTCACTAGTGTGTGAGTTCGCTGGATTTCATCTCTCTTATGAAAGAAGCAAGCTTACTTGGAAAATAAATAAGAACATTGGTACCTTGCTGAAACGAAATCCTGAATACCATTACTGTAAATTCAAGTACATGCTCATTTCCTTTTCTCAAATGTTATGAAAGAAGAAGCATACTTCGAAAATAAATAAGAACATTGGTACCTTGCTGAAATGAAATCTTGAATATCATTACTGTAAATTCAAGTACATGTTCATTTCCTTTTCTCAAATATTTCGGATAGAGATGAGAGATTATGTAGGAATTCACATCATCTGCAGAGAATTTCTTTGAAACTACATCCTTCAATTGTTTTTCTCCTCAACTGTTTTTCTCCTCCCCATATCTTGAACTGAAAATGAGATGAGGTTGCCACAATATGACATGGAATTCACTTAATTCCAAATACGTTGATCAATCTCCACTTCTACCACAATGTATTCAATTGCACTACCTGCGAGATAATTTGTCTCGTGAAGTTGTATTTAGCTGCACTACCAGACCTTTCCTCTACCAATATTCACAGCCATGAGAAAAAAAGAAGTCAAAACACAATGTTCAGAAGGGCTGAGAAGCAAAACATGCATTAGGCATTTAGATATTATCCACAATATTCCAACTTTAAATTAATGACCAGGAGTTTTAATGGTGAATTTTGAAGTAATCTGGCCCGTCTAGAGAATATCTCATTTTGTAAACCATTTAATCATTTAAAAAAACAAAAAAATTATAGTAAAATTCCAAATAATTTGGATATAAAATATAGAGATAAAGAATATCATGACCACATTTGTACCAACTAATCCATTATAAAAAAAAAATAAAAAAATAAAAACACTTATTAAAAATTTGTATCTAAATGACTTACCTTGGCTCCATCGGGTAAAAGGGATCGCAAGAATTCGAAACGCGTATTAGCCTCTTGTACTCGCCAATACATACTAATTCAGAGGACTTAGTTTCCTTGCTTGTCCAATAACATCGTGAATGCAAAGGAAAGGCCATGATATATATATATATATATATTTGCAATAAACTAATACCCAACTTAAAAATATAATCCTTTACCATCGAAGCTCATATTTCAGTGATAGTTTCATGAGTAGATATCTAATCATACAGCCTTGCTACTCACTTATTCACAAGATGAGATTTAAGAACCACATATATTTGAATTTTATGGTTATGTTTTGATTGAGGATTTCTAAAATATTCTGAAATTTAATAGACAAATAATACAATCATTGTACCATGTTATCAGTCACCGGATGAGATAAAAAACCACATATTTAAACTTTACAAGTCATAGGATGAGATAAAAAACCACATATTTGAACTTTATTGTTATGTTTCGATTGAGGATTTCTAAAATATTCTGAAATTTGATAAATAAATATATACTTTTTTCCTTTCCTATCGGTTATCTTCCAAAATCCACGATAAAATTAAGTTCAGTTCAACAAGATTTTGGAAATTTTCACCTCATTATCATCAAGGCTATAATCAAGGCTTTCGACTGGTCGTAGCTGCAGCTTTTGTTCCATATTCACTTCGCTTTCTAGAAAGCCACCCTGCTACATTAAAATATGCATATATCAGGTGGGTGGCCTAAATTAAATGAGACCAGAAGAGATTATGAGCTAACCCAAAAAAACAAGTACAGTGACTTCAGAGGAAATGCATTATTGAGATTATTCCAGCAAAATGTATATTCTTCTGATGCCAAAGAAGTGCCTAGCATTTTGATGAACTATTTTAAACCCTTTTTATCTTATATCCATATATATTTGGATTCATTTTCAACATATACTAAAATCATTGTCTACTATAGATATCTGTCTGTATTGTCTATTTTCTTATCTTATACCCATATATATTTGGATTTATTTTCAACATATACTAAAATCACTGTCTACTACAAATATCTGTCTGTATTGTCTATTTTCTTTGAATTCAAAAAAGCTGGAAAAAACACCCTTTTTATCTTATATCTATATATATTTGGATTCATTTTCAACATATACTAAAATCATTGTCTACTATAGATATATGTCAGTATTGTCTATTTTCTTATCTTATACCCATATATATTTGGATTTATTTTCAACATATACTAAAATCACTGTCTACTACAAATATCTGTCTATATTATTTATTTTCTCTGAATTAAAAAAAAAAAAAAATAGAAAAAACACCTACATGCTCTTGCTACCAAGACGTCGAGCAGGTAATTTGATTATATAATTAATATGGTTATATAATTTGATTATATAATTAATATGGTTATAGAATATTACCAGAGGCTTTCATGTAGCAAATATTTATAACTCTAAGAATCTAATCTAGATAAAAAGAAGATGACAACAATCTATGTAAAAGAAAATGAAAATGACAACAATCTGTCCCACTACTCCACATATTTATTTCTAAAATTAATGTTATCTTTTTGAAAAATATCTTAACATTATTTTTATGTTTCATGACGCAAACAAATATATGAAAAACATAATATATAGCTCTTATCTGTGGATAGGAGAGCTTGTTGTATCCGGGAAAAATAGAGAAAGCTCATACTCATCCTCCTCTTTTCCCACCTTTCAGACATTTCTCCTTGTGAAATTCACATTCATAGAGGAACCAGATGCCATGCACTATAAATGCTCATTTTTATCACAAGCACCTCGTTTTCTTTTAGAAACTAAGGAATACGAACCAACAGCCACTCAAACTTAATATCCTCCGCATGCAGAGGTAGAGGCAGCTTTTGAGGACGAGACCAAGCATCCAAAGCCATGGAAGAGTCCTCCTCGTTTCCTGTAATGCTCGAAGTTGGATAATCATAGTTGGGTGTCCTTCAGCATTCTCTACATACTAAAACTCTTTATTTTGGAGCTACTCAGTATCAAACTGGTTGGTTACATTGTCATGTGCCCAACTATCTAGAGATTAATTGTTATGAAACCAGCTCAAGAAAAGATAGAAAAGATAGATCAACGCCTTAGAATTCAGCCTCTTCGAGGGGGCAACCTCCTTTACATTACATAAATGAACAATTCTTGGATGATCCAAATGAAAAGACCTCCTTTCTATATATAGGAGTCTAAGGGGTCATAACATAACCAGAGCCGACATAACAATAATAATGTAAGGGCACAATAATAATAATAGTGGGCTTCTATGGGGCACCATAGTAACAATATGGGCACTAGATGGGTACATCAATATAATAAGGGGGTTGTACTAATAACAATAAGGGGTTACACTAGTAGTATAGGGGCCTAACAATGGCCATGGAATGAAATCAAGGTGGGAAATTCGCAAATAGAGGAAATGATAGATGGCAAAAGAGTGGACCTCATAATGACCATAGGCCACCTAATCCACACGAGTCTACAAACTTAGTTGATGATTCCATGCCTTATTGTAGACCTTGTGATGACATACATGATGAACACACTTGTACTTATGCAAGAAGGATCCTAGAAGGCGATATGGTGGGAACAAGTGAGCAAATCAATGTAGTTGGAAAAGAGCATCATTTGTCCTTGGAAAATTGGATGGGAGTTATGGAGAGTGGTCAGAGGGTAAATAAAAAGTCTCCATCCTCCTATAGTATAAATAATTTTAAAGATTTGGATAGGATCACTGAATTATATGGAGAGAAGCCTTCATCAACTCAAATTTTAGAGATAGCCAAGGATAAGAAAAGGGGAAAGAATAAAGAAATAAATCATAGTAAAACTTTCACTCCACCCACATAAAAGTTGAATATTGACTTGGGAGGATGGATTAATAATGCTAAGATTTTAGTTCCTGACACTGAAATCATGAAGATTCCCTCCCAAAGATATAAATTGTTGAAAGTCATTGATGCTCCCAATGGAAAAGAAATGTCTAATTTTTCTAAGGATAGATATGAGGATGACCCTATCACTCTGCAAAGTAGTGATATGTGTAGAGATAACAGAGACCATCAACCTTTTTTCATCACTATGTTGGTCAATGGAATGCTTTTACACAATTGTATGTTTGACTCTGGGGCATCATCTTGTGTCATGACTAAGAAAGTCATGAATCAATGAAATTTGAGGATTTCTAGACCCTACCACAACATTTGTGTAATGGACTCAAAGATCATTGAAGTGTGTGGTTTGATAAAAGATCTTCAAGTCCACTTAGTTGTACATCCTGACATTATGATCACCATGGATATTGTGGTGATTGATGTGCCTAATGCTTGGGGGATGTTATTGTCTAAAAAGAGGGGAGCTGATATTGGGGGTAGTTTGCAAATGGTGTCGTGATATTAACCATGAGGGCGTTAAAATGAAACTTTTCATCATTTCATTAGATGGCGATGCTATGGATTGGTTCATAGACTTACCTGCTAACAATTTTGATTCTTTAGAATCAATCATTGATGCCTTTGAAGAAAAATATGGAGATGAAAGAACCTATGGACTTCCCTGTGAGTAGGCAGGTTCTCAAGATGGATTTCACCGAAGACATCTGATGCCATGGGGCATCTTTTTGTATCATATTTTTAACCTTATCCCTTGTTATTTTTGTTTAATTAGTTTTATTTCATAAATAAATTATCATTTATGCTCTTAGAATAAATTTTCATTTCTTCGTTTTTGTACTTTATTTCATTTGATGATATTTTGAATGGATACTGTTGATATATGTGTTTGTCGGTTGATGCAGATTCCAGGTTCTTGCACACTATCACTTTGTATCTAGAATGCATCCCCGTATGGAGCCAAATGTTGACCACTGGAGTGGCACCTAATGATTATATGAAGACTCCATGCCCAAGGATGATCCAGATGACACTTGTACCATCAAATATCATCAGTCAACAAATTTTTTTAACTCTACTTTTATCTTCTCACCATCTTTCTTGTACCCAGATTTCACACCCTGCAGGGAATTGTAATAAGTGATACTAGTAATGATGAGTTTTTGAGTTTGTAATAGGCCTAGGATGTTGGGACTCAATCAGCAAACGAGTACACCTTGGAGTGTTTTTTTATCTAATTAATTATCCCTTCTTTTTCAAAGGCGAATAATTTTCTAGGTTTTTTCACTCACCTTTTACCCCAAAGCCAGGGTGACAGTTTGAAGGTTGAGCCCCTAACACATCTTAGTGTCTAGAGTTGATGTATATTACCATACTAGATCACACAAAAAATTTCGTGGAATTTGGTTAGGTCTAGGTAGTCATTTTTTAATTTTTTAGATTCTTTGCACTACGGAAATCGCTAATAAAATTGTATTTGTAATGTAATAAGTGATGTCTAAAGAAGTTGTATGGGGTATGAGTAATGAAATTTGCACCTCTCACCCTCAACTTTCTACTATGACACACTTTGATGGGTTAAAAATGTGTTTTGAACCCTCAAAACCCACTTTTCCTAGGTTTAATGGGAAATGTAGCAATTAATTAAGCTAGAAATTAAATAAATTGAGAAAAATAAATATCCACACAAGCTAAATGTTGTGGAAATGAGGTGGAAAATTATGGGGGAGTTAAATGAAGTCCCAAGGTAATGTGGAATCCTAAAATCAAGGAAGGGACATGTGCTCAAATAAAATCGAATTTCTAGCATTAAAGGAGAAAGATGCTTACTTGGAAATTCGAATTTGTGAAGTTAATGCACATTTGAGAGGATTTGGGAGAATATTTGGTGGAGATTTTTGTGGGAAATTGTCCCCACATGGGTTACCACCCATATACACTCGTCATTCTATCATAAAATTCAAATTTGGCACATAAGAGAAGAAGAAAATGATGTCCACTTGCCCGAATTCGATTTTTACTCTTGGCATTGGAACTCCATTCAACAACTTTGAATTTCTCTTTGGGATTGTCACCTCATGCCACTTGTTTAATCACTTCTACATTGGGATTGGCTCCAATCCCATTTTTCATTGTCATTCTTCATTGGGATTTGCTCCCAACTCTCTATATAATAGAGCCATAGGCTCTCATATTGTATCATAGAACGAGTTGTTGGGCTTGTGGAGACTCTGCTGGATTTTGTATTCATCTTTCATATAATAAAAGAGACTTTGGGGTACTATTGTGTTGGTGTTCTCCTTCCATTTCTTGAGGTGATGTTATTTCAATTGTTCTGCTTTACATTCTACATGTATGTTGGATTGTGCTAGTTATCATTTTGCCACTTGTTTGGATCAAGGTTTTAATACTCCAACTCCGACTCCGACTCCGACTCAGTATCGACTCGATCGGCTCGATTTCAATGACTCAGTCGTTGTAAAAAATATTAAATATTTTTTTTTATAAAAAAAAACATAATTTTAAAGGTTTTCAGGTTTTGAGGAAAATGGTGAAACAATTAAACAGTATATTGAAGAAAGAAACAAAGTAATAAGCTGGAGAATACAGAGTCGGACAGGATGGAGCAGTCTAACAGAGTTACAGAGATGAAGCCAGATCAAATGAATTCATAGTTACAAAAAGGGAGGAACAATCATCTAAAGATACAACAAATGAATTGAGAGATGCAGACAGCATATCTTTAAGGGATGAAGTGAGTCAATTGTTTAAGGGTTCTGGTTCAGATGATGTAGAAGGAAAGTTCAAAGATCCTGATCTGCTTGAAAAGACGTGTTTTAGAACTGAAAATTTCATTCAAAAATTCCCATCTGTATTGGATACAGCGTATGATACAGGTAACAATATTGTGCTTAAGTGTCACCAAATGGGTCCACCTTAATTAGGGTGATGAAGGTTTGATTGGTCTATTCTCAAAGATATGGCAAATATTGAGGCCAGGTGGCATTTTGTTGCTAGAACCACAACCTTGGAAATCCTATGAAAGAAAACGCCTCTTGTCCGAGGTTGCGGTAGAAAATTTTCATGAAATTATTTTCAAGCCAGATGCTTTCAGGGATATTTTGCTTGACAAGATTGGTTTTAACTTTCAGGTCAATGGAAATGATCAGTATGCGATGTGCATGTGCCAAATAGCACAGCTGGATTTAATAGGCCAATTTATTTGCTTTGGAAATGATTTACAGGATTTGGAAGAAATTAAGAGTAACTAGTTGTAACTGATTATTGTTTTACAAAGTAAATTATACTGATGGTTGGAAAGAAAATTATGATTGAACAAGCAATGGTAGAGGAATGGGCCGTTGTTTCTAACCTGGCCGAGTTAATGCAGGCAAATCCAAGCCGGTCGGGTTAATACCAAGCTGGTACCAACTCGACCGGCTCGGTATTAACCCGGCCAGCCGAACCGTTTCCTAGGCCGAGTCAAAGTTTGAGGGCCTAGCTTGGACCAACTCGGCCGAGTCGGTTTCGAGCCAACCAGTTTTGAAAACAGTGGTTTGGATTAACATATGCAAGCTATCTTGTAGGGTTTTGGGTTAGAGAAATACTCTAGGAAGAGGAGCACTAGAAGATTTTTGGTGAAATATCTATCCTTCTCCTCCATCGTATAATCTAATCCCTTATGATTGCTGACATCTTTTTCCAAGTGTGTAGAGAGCTTTAGATTTGGTTGAAGGATTTACTTGGGTGTGGGGTAGCTCTCCAATAAAAGGACCCAATCGATTTGCCTCAAGGATCTCATCAAACAATTTTGAAAGAGGGAGTTTCCTTTCCTCTAGCCTCCTAAGATCACATAAATTTAAATTAAATATTTTTCTTGATCAATATCTTGTGCTTTCAAGGATTTTATTTGCTACCTAAAGCATTGTTTTAACTAGACAAGTATGGAGTTCTACTTGCATGTCTTGATCTAGTTCTTGTACACTAATTGTAAATTATCATTTTGACTATTTCATATCATCTTTGTCTCCATTTCAGGATTGCTTTGCTTTCAATTTTTGAAGCATTCTACTTTTGTTTTAAGCAAAATACAATTTAATTTCTTAAAGAGCAAATACTTGGAAAGCACTGGTTGTTTATGTATTTCATGCTTATCTTATGATGGTTATTGCTCATATCAAATTTTTCTTATAAAATCTTAAAGAAATAATCTATTTAACTCTAACAATTCTCCTAGAAACTCATGTCTCTTTTTAACTTAACTTTTCATTAGGGACCACCCCCCTTAGCTAACCCAGGAGATAGCTTAAACGGAGAGAGAAGGGATTTAGTGTGACAACCCCTTCTCTGAGTTCCCTGCCACCAACCACACCTTGTGGGGTTGAAGGCTTTTCTCACTGACTTGTAGGTAGGTGTAGGCGGCAGGGTCAACATCTTCCATGGCAGAAATGGAGACAAGATTCTTCTTCGAGTTTGGCACATACAGCACATCATGTATATGAATGGTTTCACCATAATTCAAATGAAAAGAAACAAAGCCAAACCCCTTGATAGGATGAGTAGAACTATCCCCCAAGTATAATTTTTAAATTAGACTCCCTCTCAACCAAATTTGAGAGGATTTTTGTTATATAAAAATTAATTAAGTCTATAATTGTTAATTAAATTGGGCAAAGGGCATGATCAAAAATCATGCCCACTCACCAAGAGGCACCCAAGGTTGTATTTAAGCCAGGGCCTCTCGCAAATTGTAATCATTCATTCATAAAGTTATTAAATAATATATAAATATAGCAGTCTATCGAATATACGTGTGCCATTTGGTATCAGAGCCAGTTGATTGTTGGCTTCTTGCTTCTATCCAGAGTCACCCTGCGTCAATCGTTGTCTGTGGCATCTTGTTCAATTCCGATTCATCCACACACGCATTGTATTCAACCACACACACATTGTATTCAGCGGATTCAACCAACACACAATATGCGGCCTGCTTCAACCGACCAACGCACTGTATCAGTGACACACCATCGATCAGTTCAAGTCAACTCGGCAGCGGCTTCCTCAAATTATTCAACTGATCGACTCCACCGTGGAACACTCGAACATAAGCGTATACAACAATATAGTATATAAGTAATACTATATAATATAAATAAATAAATAAAACAAAAAAATCATTATATAATTAAATTAATTTAATTATTTAAAAATAATAATAATAATAATGATTTGAAAAAGAATTAGGATCAAGTTAAGGAAGAGGGTTAAACTGGATAAGTATACTCCACCTCATACCTGATCAATGTCGTCATCAATGTCGATGGTCGATTTTAGTAAAAAATTGATTGATCTTGAGAATAAGGTCACTGGACACTCCAACGAAATCAAGGAACTCCAAGATACAACAAAGAGAATAGAGAGTTGGCTTGAGCAGAACCATAACGAATTTAAAAATGATCATGCAATCCTTTCAAATACGGTGAATCTGAATCATAGTCAGGCAATGGTGATGTTAACAAGTATTTGTGACAAGTTGAAGATTACACCCGATCAAATACCCCAAAAATAATGAGGCTACTCAACATCTCCATTCTCTGGATTCGTCAAACTTGTCAGACTCGCATGAGAAACCCAAGTCTCCAAAAGCATCGTCCATACAAAATAGTAACACGAATTTCCAAAATATGCAGTGCTAGAATCAATACTCAAATATGTAGCTTGCTAATCAATACCCTCTCTTTACTCCAACAGATGCGACATATCAACGAAGAGAAAAACTTGAACTCTCCAAATTTGACAATAACGAAAAGTGTAGCATTGCATGTCTCAATAAAGCAGAAGAATATTTCGAGATTTATTGTATTGACAATGATGATGAAAAGATCAAGCACGCATCCATGCAAATGGAAGGCAAAGCATATAATTGGTATATATGGTGGAAAAAGACGACACTTGCTATCAACTGGAGGAAATTCAAAAATGCATTCTTTAAAAGAGCTCAAGGTGCCAAGGAAGAAGAGTTCTTCTCAGCACTCACCAAACTACAACAAAAAGGTAATGTGGATGAATACACTTGAGAATGGGAAACTTTAGCTACACGAGTACCTGGCTAGATTATCAGAAACTCGTTGAATTCAATCATACACCACGGGATTTAAACCCCATCTCCAAGTTGAACTTGAGCTTCATGACATCACTTCTATAGAGGTAGCCAAAAAGAAGGCAAAAATTGTTAGAAAAGAAGCACAAAAAGATGTAGTGGCCGAAAGTTGAGAGAGTATATTCGAGACGAAGATTTTCTCAAGCTGCAAACACGAATAACACAAAATATGTTCCACCGCATCTTCGTGAAGGAGAAAAAACTAACTTGGAAATGTAAAGAATGAAAGAGGGCAAGTGCAAACGTTGTGGAAAAAGATGGGATCCTAAACATAGGTATGATAAAGGAAAAGACACCAAGAACCTGTATAAATGTGAAGCAACTAATGATTCAAATAGTGATGAATCAAACATAGAAGAAATCAAAGATTCTCCAGAATATTCTCCAGAACTAGATAACGAGAATATTCTGCAGGTATCACTATCGGCCATGACAGGTATATCGCAACCCCGAACATTAAAGTTAAAGGTACATATCAAAAGGAGCAATTTAATGGTTCTGATCGATACTGGTAACACCCACAACTTTTTGGACTCAACTATGGCAAAAAGACTCAACATTTTCACATTTCCCATGCCCAACATGAAGGTGATGGTAGTTGATGGTAAGAAAATTGAAAAAGTAGGGAAATGCCATAAAGTCATATTACAAATTCAAGACTATAATCTAGAATCTCCGTTCTACTTTGTACCATTAGGAGTGGATGTGGTCCTAGGTATCCAATGGCTTCAAACGCTAGGGACTTACGCTGCCAACCATCAAAAGCAATTTATAAAATTTAAATGGGAAGTGCATAAATACAAGTTATATGGGTTCCAGCCACCTGATAACCAAATTGTATCATCATCCCAGAGGATGAAAATGATTCGGAAGGGAGCACCACCGTATGTAGTATAGTGTCATCAATTAGAAATGTTAACTTCTAATCTAGTCAACGAAGAAGCACCAGAAGTCCAAGAGCTAATTCAAAAGCACGAAACATTCTTCCAAGACCTTCTAATGAAGATGCCTCCTAAAAGAGAAATCAAGCATACAACAGAAGTCAAAGCAGGATCAAATCCCATCAACATCAAACCATATCAATATCCACATCATCAAAAAACTAAAATTGAGAGATTAGTCCAAGATCTTTTAAAGTGTGGCATCATCACAAAAAGTAAAAGTTCGTATGTTGCTCCAATTGTATTAGTTCGAAAGAAAGATGGATCATTAAGATTATGCGTCGATTATCAAGGACTAAACAAAATAACAATATAAACAAGTTTCCAATTCCTTTTATCGATGAAATGTTCGATGAAATACATGGCACTAAATACTTCTCAAAATTGGACTTAAGGTTACGGTATTACCAAATCAAAATAAAGTTGGAAGACAGCAAAAACTGCGTTCCGAACACATGAAGGTCATTATGAGTTTAGAGTAATGCCTTTTGGTTTAACCAACGCACCGGCAACATTCCAAGCTACTCTGAACGAGCTGTGTTAGTATTCTTTGATGACATTCTAATTTATAGTAAAACATGGAAGGAGCACTCACAACATTTGGAGCAAGTTCTTCCTGTATGAGGAAAACATCAGTTCTATGCCAAGAAGTCCAAATGCACTTTTGGGAAAGAAGTAGAGTATCTAGGACATATAATATCCAAGGAAGGAGTAAAAGTGGATCCTAATAAGATCAAGGTTATAAGGGAATTGCCCAAACTAGTTAATATCTCCAAGCTAAGAGGATTCTGAGGATTGACCGGGTATTATCGAAGATTTATTAAAAACTATGCCCATATAACCACACCCCTAACGAACCTTCTAAATAAGAACTCATTTCGATGGAATGATGAAGCAGAAAAGTGTTTTGAAGGCTTGAAGGAAGTTATGTCTAATGCCCCTGCATTGGCAACTCCAGACTTCTCAAAACCATTTGTAATTGAGTGTGATGCTTCAGGTTTTGGCATAAGAGCAGTACTAATGCAGGATGGACACCCGATCGCGTTTGAGAGCAAGAAGCTCAATAAGAAAGAACGTTTCAAATCTACATACAACAAGGAAACGCTTGTTATTATACACGCATTAGCCAAATGGAGACAATATCTCTTGGGAAGCAAGTTCTTAATACGAACAGATCATAATAGTCTTCAGCATCTCCTCCAGTAGAAAACGCTATCTACATAACAACAAAAAAGGATAGAAAAAATTGCTACCTTCGACATGGATATATTACATAAGAAAGGGAAAGATAACGTAGTAACTAATGCTCCGTCTAGAAAGGACGAAGAACCATCATTACTTTGCAGTTTTGGTTGTTGTTCCCGAATGGCTTATTAATGAGATTCGAAGTGAATATGCAAAAGATCTAGAAACAAGTGCTATAATCAATAACCTTCCTCAGAATTCAAAATTTGAATGGCAGAATGATGTTCTATGGTACAAAGGTAGAATTTATCTGAGTTCAAATTCCAAATTTAAAGCCAATATTCTCAAGGAATCACATGATTCATTATTAGTTGGACATGTAGGGTTCTCTAAAACCTACTATAATGCACACCAGTCATTCTTTTGGAAGGGAATGAGTAACTATATTCAGAAATATGTAGCAGAATGCAATAAATGCCAGAGGAAAAAAAATGAAAATATTATGACACCTGGATTACTTCATCCTTTAAATATCCCGAATTAGAAAAGGGAAGAAATATCAATGGACTTTATCGAAGGTTTACCGGTGTCTAAGGGTAAGGATAAAATTCTTGTAGTAGTCGACAAACTCACCAAGTATGTTCACTTTATTGGAATGAGGAAATCAGACTCGGCAAAACAAATCGCTGAGATATTTTGCAAAAATGTTTACAAATTACATGGATTTCCCAAGGTCATTATGAGCAATAGAGATGCCAAATTTAAGGGTAATGTTTGGAAGGAATTTTTCAATCATATAGGAACCTACCTCAACATGAGTTCAGCCTACCATCCTCAAACAGATGGCCAAACAGAGGTTGTCAATAAATGTTTAGAAACCTACCTGTGTTGTTATGCCATAGACAAATAACATAAGTGGGCTCAGTGGTTACATCTCGTTGAATGGTCGTACAATTCTACTTACCACACGTCAGTGAAAATGAATCCATTTCAAGCATTGCACAGTTACGAACCTCCGAAATGGAAAGATTTTGCTATCATTGAGACGAAACTTCTAGCTGTTAAAGACCAATTAGAAGAAACCCAAAAATTGTCCAAACTCTAAATTTTAAAAGAAAATCTAAATAATGCAAGAAATCATATGAAGCAGCAAGCCAACCAAAACAGAACAGATGGAGAATCCGAAGTTGGAGAGTGGGTATTTGTTAAACTTCAACTTTACAAGCAGTTGTCCTTAAAACAAAAGGGAAAAAACAAACTGGCACCAAGGTTTTATGGACCGTTCCAGATCAACAAAAAGATCAGCCAAGTAGCATACAGTTTAAGCGTTCCTAATAAAAGTCGTGTTCACAACGTTTTCCATGTATCCTGCCTTGAAAAGGCACTTGGCGAACATCATTTAGCACAAACAACACTTCCGACTTTAGATGACGAAGGAAGGGTCATTCTAGAACCAAAAGGTATTATCTACACCAGGAAAGAAAATATGTTCACGGGTAATCAAAGAATACCTGATCAAGTGGAAGGACTTACCAAAAGAAGAAACCCCGTGGGAGATAGAAGCGTTTCGTCAACAACACCCATCGTTACGTATGCTTTGAGGACAAAGCATCTTTTCAAGAGGAAGGCGATGTTATATAAAAATTAATTAAGACTGTAATTGTTAATTAAATTAGGCAAAGGGCATGATCATGCCCACTCACCAAGAGGCACCCAAGGTTGTATTTAAGCCAGGGCCTCTCACAAATTGCAATCATTCATTCATCAAGTTATTAAATAATATAAAAATATATCAGTCTATCGAATATATGTGTGCCAACTTCACGATACCCAGTGAAGTGTCTAAATGCCCCACTATCCACCAACCAACTATCAATGCTATCGGAAGATGAGCTAGAAAGAGCGACAACAAGAAAATATTTAGATTGAGTAGTAGTAGCATTTTCAGCATACCTTGTTTTCTTGGAACTCTTTTGAGGGCGTTGGGAGTCCCGACTCTTGAAACTAGGTACTTGGCATCGTCACTAAGCTCAACTTGTGTCCCTGAGTGCTACTTCTTCAAACTAGAAAACAATTATCAAACCGATGTCACAAATTAAGATGCCCCTTTGTCCACACACCATGCATCCCTCTTAATCACATTAGTAGAAAGGCAAGATATTATCAAGAAATTCTTCTTGAACTTGGCAACAAACTTGTTCCACTAAGTTTCTATAGAAACTGCTATCTGCGTTTGTTGCTACTTCCCTTTACCCTTCTTCCTCTCTAGACACCATGATGCATAATGATTGTGCTTATGATTTATCCAAGTCCTTTCCTAGTTATGATGTTGACTCCTCATTCATTCCCTTACCCTTGTTAAGTATTTTACCTATGCCTTTATTTGACTGACTAAATAAGCTAGGTTCTCATCATTGCACTTCTTGTTAGCCTTTGACTCCATCTGAGTCTCCTCCTAGATATAGTCATCCCAATGTTGAAAATAGCAACAAAAAATGTTAAAAATAGAATCCATAAATTCCAATTTATTTTGTCCTTGAATTAAATTGTGAATTAAAATTGTAATTCATTTCACTTGTAATAGTTAACTAAGTTAAGTTGACTTAGTTAACTTAGGAATTTCGAGTTGGAATTCTCTGAAGTCATGTAAGTGTGATCCCTAAGTTTTAGGGGTCCAAGATGAGTTTATTTATATGTTGTAATTAGATATCTCAGTTTACAGAGTTATGGTCAATTAAATTAGTTCTAACTATTTGTGGAACTAATAGAGGATTAGTAGTCAGTGGTGCGCTGGTGCATCCACAAGTGTTACTCAAGTTAACTGAAGATTCCCTCATCAAAAGTTCATGCATGTCAGTTCAGAGAAAGACCCAGTTGAGACTAGAGTGCAGGAATAGTGTACTATCAGTTGTACGATTTACTGAGTTGCAAATATCATGCATGCAATCAGAGAAAGACCTAATTTTGGAATGCGCAGTTATGGATGAGGAATTTCCCTTTAAATACGGGCTAATTCTCTCAGGAATTGTGCGAAGAATTAGAAGCTTGGAGGTTTGGAAATTTGGCTAAGTATTGGCCAAAGGAAGTCATCAGGCGAAGGATAGGAAATACTTGTGCAGGTTAAGCTCAAGGTTTAGCAAAGCATATTGTATTCATCCAAATTATTTGACCAAGGACACAAGGAAATAGGGGCTTGCAGAGCAGCAGAAGAGGATAGAGATTGGCTTAAGCTTGCTTGCAAGCAGAAAGATTGATCATACTGAGTGCTAGGATTGTTCTTGTGAGAACAAGCATTGTATTATCATCTTGGATTTTTTATTCAATGCAATACAGACAGTAGGGGGTTTTGAGCAGTGGTTTTCCCCAGATAAATAGTGTTGTGTCATTGATTTATCTTCTTCTTGTTCATATTGTTTTCATCGATCTATTGGCTTCCACTAGTTGAAAGTAGAAGTAGATTCTTGTCTTTTGCTTTAGTAAGTTGCATGAGCTTATGAATCTGCAGGAAATTTCCACATGGTATCAGAGCTAGATTTGTAGAAATTATCTACATGGTATCGAAGAAGGGATTTTTTTGGGGGGCGGCGAATTTGCAGAGCAAATCTGAAAATTTTTGTTGAAATTTTTTAAAAACAAATAGCAGATCTAGATTCCTTGCGAAAAAATACCCAATTTCAAAAAAAAAATTGGCTGAATGGGAGTTCGGATGAGGGAGATATCACTGATTTAAAATTAGCTCTTTTTCCCGAAAATTTCATGACGGCAAAACAGATAAAACAAATTGGTGAGTGAGCCAAGAACCTATATGCTCTTGAGGGACAAGATACATGCAAAGCCTTGAGGAGCAAGGCAAAAGTTAGAGACTTGGTGGTTGAGAGGGAGAGTAAATTACCTCTCAACATGCAACCCCAGAAGAAGCCTCAGAAGTAGTCTCAGACAATTGTGGAGCAACCACAATTGGAGAAGCAGAAAAGAGACTAAGTGGAGGCATCCACTCATGCAGAGACCACCAATAAGGGGAAATGTCGAGCCAGGTGGGCAAAGGGAGCACATGCAGCCATACCTCCAGGTGTGAGATGAGGCGATGTGAAGTGATAGTCCCAAAAGGGTTGAAATTTGGCAGGGTCCATTGAGAAGTTTTATCTCATGGATCATACCTTGCTACATGAGCCCAAAGTACATAGTAGAGGGAGGAAGCAGTGGTGATTGATGCAGTCGGAGATCAGAGTGATAGAGGCTAGAGCAATCAGATACTGAAAAGCGAAGAGAAGAGTTGCCATACCTCCAGGTGTGAGGTGGGGCGATGTGAAATGATAGTCCCAAGAGGGTTGAAATTTGGCAGGGCCCATTGAGAGGTTTTATCTCATGGATTATACCTTGCTACATGAGCCCAAAGTACATAGTAGCGAGAGGAATCAATGGTGATTGATGCAGTCGGAGATCAGAGTGATAGAGGCTAGAGCAGTCAGATACTGAAAAGCGAAGAGAAGTGTTGACAACAGTGCAGAAGGGTAGAGTCAGCAGAAGCATAGAGTTTTCAATCGACAAAGGCAATAGCAGTCAGAGACTTTGATGACAAATGCATCACACTGATTCAGGTTGAATGTTTTTTTTTTTGTTTCTGGAGTTGTTGTAGCAACAACACTAGAGAGAAGTGTTGCATGCAGAACATTCCAAAGGTTCAAGATCTGGATCGAGTTGAATTTCTTTCTTGTTGAGAGGGAGTGTTGAAAATAGCAACAAGAAATGTTAAAAATAGAATCCAAAAATTCCAATTTAATTTGTCCTTGAATTAAATTGTGAATTAAAATTGTAATTATTTTCTCATAGGAACTTGTAATAGTTAACTAAGTTAAGTTGACTAAGTTAAGTTGACTTAGTTAACTTAGGAATTTCGAGTTGGAAGTCTATCTAAAGTCATGTAAGTGTGATCCCTAAGTTTTATGGGTCCAAGATGAGTTTATTTATGAGTTGTAATTAGATAACTCAGCTTACTGAGTTATGGTCAGTTAAATTAGTTCTAACTGTTTGTGGAACTAACAGAGGATTAGCAGTCAGTTGGTGCATTGGTGAATCCACAAGTATTACTCCAGTTAACTGAAGATTCCCTCATCAAAAACTCATGCATGTCAATTCAAAGAAAGACCCAATTCAGACTAGAGTGCAAAGATAGTGTACTATCAGTTGTATGATTTACTGAGTTGTAAATATCATGCATGCAATCAGAGAAAGACCTAATTTTGGATTGCGCAATTATGGATGAGGAATTTCCCTTTAAATATAGGTTAATTCTCTCAGGAATTGTGCAAAGAATTAGAAGCTTGGAGGCTTGGAATTTGGCTAAGCATTGGCCAAAGGAAGTCATCAGGCGGAGGATAGGAAATACTTGTGCAGGTTAAGCTCAAGGTTGAGCAAAGCATATTGTATCATCCAAATTCTTTAACCAAAGGCACAAGGAAATAAGGGCTTGGAGAGCAGCAGAAGAGGCTAGAGATTGGCTTCAGCTTGTTTGTGAGCAAGGAAATTGATCATACTGAGTGTTGGGATTGTTCTTGTGAGAACAAGCATTGTATTGTCATCTTGGATTTTTTATTTAATGCAATCTAGATAGTAGGGGGTTTTGAGGAGTGGCTTTCCCCGGATAAATATTGTGTTATGTGCCATTGATTTATCTTCCTCTTTTTCGTATTCTTTTCATCGATCTATTGACTTCCACTAGTTGAAAGTAAAGTAGATTCTTGTATTTCGCTTTAGTAAATTGCATGAGCTTGCGAATCTGCAGGAAATTTCTACACCCAAAGCCTCTCAAACTCAGGAAGATTTTCTCAAGCATAAATAACTTTGGCAAATAGTTCTTGTGAAGCTAAGAAGCCATTCAGTGCCTTGTTCACTATCTCTACATCTGCATCCTTCTCCCCAACCACTACACGTTGATCATGGATTTGTGTGATCTTCATAAGGTAATTGGTGGTTGTGTCTGATCTAGTCATCTCTATGGATCTGAGTTTGTTCAGCAATATCATCTTCTTGTTTATTTCTGACTCTAGAAGAGACTAACCAAGGCATTGATCATCTCCTTCCCCATAGTCTTCTCAAATACATGAGGGATCAAATGGTCCTTTATGGCATCCAAGGCCATTTTTTTGGCCTTCACTTCCTTTTCGTTGTGAGTTGCCAAGTCCTACAAATCTATAGGCAGAGTCATAGAATCCTTGCCAATATTCTAGACATTATTCTCTTTTGGCAAGAGTGTAACCCTCACCTTCCAAATTCCAGGCACCATCCAATCTATCCTCAAATCGGAGACCTGCTACTGCCATCTCTAAAATCTATTGCAAAAACTGCCACATCAAAAATAAAACATCTTGAAATTCTCTTATTGTCGGTCCTTTCCTGTAAAAGATTTAAAGCTGAAAATCCCTAAGAATCTCAATGAGAGATCCCATGTGAAAATTCCAAGCCCTAGGTAACTAATGTCCTTATGATCTCAAATAAACAAGTAGATTGTTGAGTTTAACTAAAGCTGAAGTCAAATTTCAAATCATAGCATCAAATCACACAATAGATAGAAAGTAAATAGCAGAAGCATAAAATATAATTTCACACACATAGGTAATTACTCCTTCAAATCAGCTTTTCAATCCTTCAAAAACACTTACAAAGAAACCTCCACACACTACCCAAAAGAAACAACATTGTACGGATACCACAAAAATACCTTGAACAAAGCTTTTATAGCCTGCTTGAAAAAGTACAACCTGCTAGAAAAAACCAGAAACAACAGAAAATTGTTCTACGGCCTATGGGACGACTTGTGCAACTTGTGCAACCTATCTGTATGATTGTACAAATATGTTCGCACAACTGTATGGAATTGTTTTGTACCCTATACAGAACTACTAGACACTTGTACTAATTGTTGCCTCCTGTCTGGATTGCCTCTCTCTGAATCCCTACTCTCTCTCTCTCTTACACACAAATGCCCAACTACACAACTGTTAATGTGGGTTGAAAGCCTCTACTTTGCCCTATCTTTATACTTTTAGTAGATAATCTATTTTTAAGATTTCTCCTAATCTAAGTCATCCATAAGTTATAATTTTAGACTCAACTACTAAATATAAGACTTTCACTTTCTTTTACGAAAGAGAATTACAAAATAAAATTACTTTTCCAAAAATAGAGTTAGTTTTCAAAGATACTTTTCAAAATATCTCGAACTATTTCTTACATGTTCACACTGAACATGTGAAGAAGTTCCTAGCTGAGCTAAATTCTCAATAGTGCAAAAGAACATGCTTTGTCAAGAGTCAATACTTAATGTCACAATATCATACCTCGACAAATCGATGCTTGCACCAATATCTTCTTTGTTATGGGTCACTTAGGGAATTGATAAATGATGCCAAGCCAAATTTTTCGTAACACTATGTTAACTTTCAATAATATCTCCTATACAAATGCACACATTACATAGATGGCATCCACGAACACTATCATGAAGCCTAAGAGATTTTCTATCCAATACTGCAACCACTCTATTTTGCTAGGTTCTAATAATTATGGAGGTTATCCTAAAATTGCAACTACGATATATAGTGCAGGTACGCGATATATAGTGCAGGTACGAAGGTTATCCAAACATTACAACTACTATCTATAGTGAAAGCATGAAGGTCATCCCAAAATTAAGACCACTGAGATAGGATTGCAATTCACTGGGACATAGATAGCCTTACCTTCATGTAGGGAGGCTAAGTGGTCTACTTACTTGAGCATAACAAAGGCTGTCATCTCCTAGCTATTTTCAAAATTATACTATTAATTTTTGGTAATGGAACTTATCATCAAGTACATGCTTCCCAAATATGTTATTTTTGGTCTAGACTTACATACAAGAGACTAAACACCTCCACACCAAATGAGTAATATGTGAATGCCTTCCCCATTAAACGTGAATGGTGTTCATTAGGATATTAGTTAGGGGCAAAAATACGAATGACATTTGCTTGGGATCAATCCGTAATAAATACCAACATTTCTTTGGATATTACTCAATCAACATGGAGGAAATTATCCTCTTGTAATGTTGTACATGTAGCCCAAGAATGGCAGATTTAGGAATCATATGTTTGAGGATAAGATCCTATCTCCAAAAATAATATTAGTTGTTTACAAAACCAATTAGGAGATAATCTGATTGGAATTTATGGCTATCTCGCTATAAGGACTCCAAGAAGCATTTTGCAAGGATCCTAATATAAATACGGACTTGTTAATTTTGAAACATAATCTTTGCTTAGGTCAATTACTTCAATAATTCATAAGTGCCCAAGATTAATTCCATTTTACATAAACTATTATCTCAGTAATTGGCGAAAGAACATAAATAACATATGAAAAAGACAAGCCAAGACAAGAGAACATCGAGATTGGCTCAAGCCAGGGAAAAACCCCAAGATGGGGAAAACCCTTGATCAGATCTTCTTATTATTATCTTCAAATGTTCGACAGAGAAAGAGAGGGAGAAAATACAATTTATGACAAGGAGGCAACCCAAGCATTCTTCCATTCTCCCTTCAAACAATAGCAACCAGAATCTGCCGTAACCAGAGATTAATAGAAGGCATAGCAACTACAAGGAAGACTCCAAATAGGGTTCGGTCCTAGATCAATTTGAGCGGCCTTCATAATTGTTTATGATGAACCCAAAATGGATATATATTGGACAGCAGAAGATCTCGAACTTGGATAGCCCATTCTGATTCTGTCAACAAAGTTTCCAATCACTGTGGCTAGCATACTTCTACATGATGCTTGTTATGGCTGCTTGTAACTTGATTTGTTGAGGGAGTAAGGCCTAACGACTCCTTCAACTAGCCCAGTATAACTTGCGGACCTCCTATAATTACTACAAGACTTGTGGCCTTACAAACCCTCCTTCGTTATGCCTTGGATTACCTCAACTGCATTTCAGACTCATCAAAAACCCATAACCATATCGCCAAACCACCCATAACAACCTCGGCCCTGTCCTCCTTGTGTTGCGGCTTCCACAGAAGATGAAACCTTTTAATTTCTACCCAAGCGATGTGTCTCAATGAGAATGGAGGACACCCACACATATCAATGTTGCAAGACTCGTCTGGATATTGATTCGATGACCTATATAAGACTCGGGTGTGAAAATTTATGAATCTATACATCAAAAATCCTACTTCAATCACTAATTTATCATCTCCTACTTGTTTTTACATTCAACAAGTTATTTAATTATTTAAACAGCAATGAAAACACTATTGCAGACTACACATACATACAGATCCTGAACTAAAAATAGAATGAGACAAATACACAAGAGACACCGTTATTTTTGGACAATCATCCCTGGAAAAGCCCAATGCGGAAAAACCGATGCAACAGCTCTAAGGGTTTTCTATTATTAAGCAATAGTTTTCAATACAACTTTGGATGCCCTCTCGGTTATCCAGTTACAAAGATAAAAATATATTGGCAGAAACCTAAGTGAGATTACCTCACTTCACCCGGCAAAATCTCTCTGTTCCAGCAACTAGACTAACTATCCCCTGCTACAATTGCGTTGCCCCTTCGCAGTAGCTGCGTAGGCCTGCGTGGAGCACACTGAGACACTGCGTCAGCAGTGCGTTGTTGCCTTCTGCCTCCTGGAGCTCTGACATCAACCTTCTCGGTTGATCCTGCTGTTCCCCAGCTAAATGCAAATTTCTACTGGAGGGTGGCTCTACCCCAGTGCTGGAAATGCTTGGGCCCTTCCTGGCCTAGCGTCAGTCTCCCTGGGTCTGTGTTGCCTCCTCTTGCATCCCTCCACCTCTCTCTGTTGTGTATTCGAGATCCTGGAGAAGATCCTTCAATCTCAACTATCCCAGCCCCTCTACTGCAACAAATCACTTGTTCGATTTTCTCAGCAAACCTCGCCCCAAAAAAGTCGAACTGATTGATCTCTCAAGTCTCTCCAACTGACCCTCAAGCCTCCTCTTATACTTTTCATGTTGATGAATCAACGGCCGAGATTAAGTCCCTAATCGACGGCTAAGATTAAAACAGACTTGATCCTTGTCACTTAGAAGTTTCTCACCCATATTTGTCTTAATACCCATTAATATTTTTATTTTCCCATTAAAAATATTAATTATTTTAATAACTCCTCATCCGGGTGGAATTTCTCTAAATGATTGTTGGGTTCTGGATATCTCATGTATTCTAGCCCCTCCACAAAATTTCGAACCTAGAGCACATCCAATGCTACCCAAATTCAACACTCCCTCTTAGCGAGGAATGTGCTTTAGTAACACTTCACATCAGAAGTACTACAAGGATCCACTGCATTGGTCCTTTGTGTTGTTGATGCTTGGCTTGATGCCCTTCATCCACTGCACTGCTACAACTTGTACCGCTGCCCATGACACTACCACTGTCACTGCTACATCTGTACTACAACTCCCTCTCTAAATGTTGCCTCATGTTGCCCATAGCACTACCACTGCTAACCGTTGCACTGCAACTCAGTTGCTAAGAATTAAGCAACTGAAACTTCACCCAAAAACTAACATGTTGGTCAGTCTGGATGCTTCATGATGTTGAAGCTACCTCTGCTACTAATATGTGTTGACCCTCTGCTGCAAACTGCTCTATGCCTTTCGCACTGCTACAATATCCACTGCGCTGCCTCAAACTTTGGCACTCTAGCTCTGCCACTGTCGCTCCATCACACCTCACTCCAACCAACACCCGTCATTTTGCTACTACTGTTAAGGGCTCCCGTATTTGTATGTGATCAAAGAGTTTGGGCACCTCAAGGATCTTGCTCGTTCATGTAGTCCTCTCGACTACAACTCCATGTCGCCCCACCTCTTCTCCAGAGGCACATGAGCACTCATGGCACAATCGTCATCTTTCCCTTCCCTATCAACTTTCACTGGAGCAGCATTCGATTCAGAAGCTTCCTCCTTGTCCTTCTTCTAGGGGCACTGAGTGGCATAATGTCTAAGTTCCCCAAACTTGAAGCATCTGACCTTGGAAATATCCTTCTTCTTCCGCTTTTGTTGCCCTTGCTCTCCCGATGATGCGAGAGTTGCATCCTCCTCCTCCTCCTCCTTGACCTGGGCTCCTTTGCCGCTACCCCCCACCTTAGTCAACCTCTTGATCTCTTCTCATCAAAGAGTTGCCCACATCTCCTCCCAACTAGGGAGAGTCGCTCTACCCAAGATACTTTGGACAAACGTCTCCCAGTCCTCGGTGACTGCATTCAGAATAGTCCTGACCATGAACTCAAGATCTGGTGTAGACCCCGCGGAAGTCAACTGGTCTCTAATCCCTTGCAACCTGAGGAGGAAGGGATCAATCTCTTCTCCCTTCTGCATTTGGTATTGTCTCAGCTGATTTTCTAATAGCATCTTCAGCTGGATGGAGGTGCCCTCGTACAAGTTGGTCAGCATCTCCCACATCTCCCTTGTTGTTTTTTTCTCAACAATGTCTGGTACTACATGACTTTTGACCCCGTCTAGGATCATGCACTTGACCTTTGCTTGGGCCTCCTCGTACTTCTCTAACGGATCAGCGTCGACCGAAACAGTGACTACTTTAAAGGCATATCCTTGATGCAATGTTTGTCTAGGATTACCAGGATCCTGGCCTTTCAGATGACAAAATTGGATGCTCCATCCAATCTGTCCTGGTCCTTCGGTCCATGGACTGCCATCTCTACTCAACAAATATAGGATAGGTTCTCTTCTCCCTCTTCTGCTACTAATCCAACAAGACTTGGATTTGGATTTCTTTGGCGCAAGAAACCCTCTAAGGAACAAGCTCCTCTAGACTCCCTCTGAGTCCTGATTTTCTTTGCGGAAATCCTCCGACCAAATGTCAAATCACTCCTCTCTAATCCTCCTTTGCTGCTGCAACTCGGATCTAGATTTCTTTGGCTAGAAATCTATCAAGGCAGTGACTCCCTCTACCTCGTCTTTGTCTCCATAGACATTGTTCTGTACCAACAGCAACAGCGTCCCACCAGCTCCTCAGATCGAATTTGCTCTTCTCCCCCAGCCCCAACAACTGAAGAATCTGAGCTCCTCTAGCTCTGCGCAATGACTGTGTGAGCTAGATCGGCTCCTCCTGGCCACTGCGTCACTCCTTCCTGGTCCGGAAAGATGACGTGGCTCTGCATAATCCTGATCTGACCCTCTCTGCTTCTGCGTTGACCTAGATGTTGAAGCAGTTATTGCATGGGCTCCTCCCAGCTACTGCGTCACCCTCACT
This sequence comes from Pinus taeda, assembly GCA_000404065.3. Taxonomy (NCBI): domain Eukaryota; kingdom Viridiplantae; phylum Streptophyta; class Pinopsida; order Pinales; family Pinaceae; genus Pinus; species Pinus taeda. Next base: position 30,586 of record APFE030119635.1, on the reverse strand, counting down.
TGGCTCAAAATGTTGACGCAGGCACTGCGTGAGCCTCTGCGTCACCTCTTCTGCACTGCATCACTCTCCCTCTGCATCTTTGACTCTGCAACAACGCTATCACTCGAGACAGTTGTCTCTCTGCAGCAAATTCTTTGGAACTCTTGGCTGGTGTCTTCAGTCTCCTATGATTTGCAACGTTCTGATACCATGTGAAAATATCTGAATCTATACATCAAAAATCCTACTGCAATCACTGGTTTATCATCTCCTACTTGTTTTTACATTCAACAAGTTATTTAATTATTTAAACAGCAATGAAAAAACTATTGCAGACTACACATACATATAGATCATGAATTGAAAATAGAACGAGACAAACACACAAGGGGCACCGTTATTTTTGGACAATCGTCCCCGGGAAAACCCAATGCGGGAAAACCAGTGCAGCAGCTCTGAGGGTTTTCTATTATTAAGCAGTAGTTCTGAATACAACTTTGGATGCCCTCTCGACTATCCAGTTACAGAGATAAAAATATACTGGCAGAAATCTAAGTGAGATTACCTCACTTCACCTGGCAAAATCTCTCCATTCCTGCAACTGGACTGACTGTCCCCAGCTACAACTGTGATGCCCCTTCGCAATAGCTGCGTGCGCCTGCGTGGAGCACACTGGGACATTGCATCAGCACTGCGTTGTCGCCTTCTCCTCCTGGAGCTCTCACGTCAACCTTCTCGGTTGATCTTGTTGCTCCCCAGACAAAATTTGGATTTTTGCTGGAGGTTGGCTCTACCCTAGCGCTGGAGATGTGTGGGCCCTTCCTGGCCTAGGTCAGTCTCCCTAGGTCTACGCTGCCTCCTCTGGCGTCTCTCTGCCTCTCTCTGTTGTGTATTCGAGGTCCTTGAGAAGATCCTCCATCCTCAACTATCCCTGCCCCTCTGCTGCAACAAATCACTTGTTTGATTTTCTCAGCAAACCTCACTCCAGAACAATCGAACTCACTGATCTCTCAAGTGTCTCTCCAACTTACCCTCAAGCCTCCTCTAATACTTTTCTTGTTGATGAATCAACGGTCGAGATTAAGTCCCTAATCGACGGCTAAGATTAAAACAGACTTAATCCTCGACACTTAGAAGTTTCTCACCCATATTCTTATTAATACCCATTAATATTTTTATTTTTCTAAGTTTAGACTTAAGAACCCATTAAAAATATTATTTATTTTAATAACTCCTCATCCGGGAGGAATTTCTCTAAACGATTTCTAGGTTCTAGAGATCTCATGTATTCTAGCCCCTCCACAAAATTTCGAAGCTAGAGCACATCCAATGCTACCCAAAATCAACATCAGAAATGACCTATATAAGACTCAACAAAATACATAAAAAACTGATTAAAAAAATAAATAAATAAATAGTTTAAATATGAATTTTGAGCGGGTCCATGGGTCTTACGCGAGTCCTATGTAAGTCACATGCGGGTCTTCACAGGTTCAATACGAATAGACGGGTTCTATGCGGGTTTGGAAGAGTACGGATAAAGATTGTGGGTCATATGTGAGTGACTCATCTCGCTATAGAACCCGTCAAGACCTGCGGGTTCTCGTGGGTCTTATAAGAGTCGTGCTACACTAATATATATAACAATTTGTCCTTATGGAGGTGAAGCCGACCTTGACACTTGGAGGCAAATTTGAATTTCAAATTTTCAATTTTCCCGGCTTAATAAAGTCATGGCTTGTAGAATTTCTTTTAAATAAATAAATATTTTTCCTTATCCAAATTTGGTGTTCTTGAGGTCGATTTTGGTCCTCTCGAAAAGAGGAATTCAATGCCACAATTATCTTCCTCAGAGTTGTCCAAAGTGGGATTTGTCCCTAGTTGCCAATTTTAACACTCCCTCTCAACTAGGGAGAATTCCACTTATCAAACCAACAACTATGTCACTGATCATCATGCCATCATGGACCATCTCTGTATCTCGATTCTGCTCTGCCCTGCTCTGTTGAACACTAAAGTAATAATGAAGAAGAATTGATCGAGAGTGAGTCACAAGACCTTACCACTCACCACTAACAAAAGTCAGTCCAGAGGCAAAACCTCAATCAGACTTGATTCCAAATCAAAGTGAAGAACACCAAGCATCCTAGTCATAGGGAGTACGACAGTACCCAATGCGTCCATCAATAGTTCTATGGTTCCTAACCACTTTTCCCAACTCATTGGCCAGATGAGAGGTACTTCCCATGTGTCCCAAACTACATGGGTAGGATGATACTGAATGAATAACAGCGAAAGAATGTATCACATCATGCTCACAACCATATGTAGGGAAAGGACGAACCACATACTACATGTGCAAACCACCGAGAGTAGGGAAAGGATGAACCATGTCCTACAAACACAAGTTATAATCACATGTAGGGAAAGGATAAACTACATCCTACAAACACAAGTCACAACAATCAATCGTACGAAGGATCCTACACGTGGGGAAAGGATGAACCACGTCCCACCGACATGTCAACTACTAATCATAGGGAGTGAGCAGCCTACATGTGGGGAAAGGATGAACCACATCCCACTGAGATGTCAACAAATGCCTATATGCATCTCTCACTGGGGTATTCGCAGGAAAAGGTGAACCACTCATCCTACTCATATGCCATAGGAAAAGGTGAACCACTCATCCTATGCATATGTCATCAACAGTAGGGGAAGGTAAACCACTCACCCTACATACATGTGTCTGCAATGGTAGGGGAAGGTGAACCACTCACCCTACACACATGTCAACCATCATGGGGTATCAACAGGGAAGGTGAACTGCTCACCCTATACACAACGTACCAATAGAGGACGCTGAACCACTCACCCTATGGTTGCTCATAGCTCAAAATGTACCCCAAGCCCCCAGGAGCTCCCAGAGCTCAATCTTTAGACAAGAATCCCTTTATATAAGGAATAGTACAAAGCTGCTTTCTGAAAATCAAACTTAGATCAATGGGAGCCTCATAGCTCTATTCAATAGTATTACAGATGCATATACTTAACAATCCTCAGCTTCTTGTACATGCTGATCTTATTCCTTCTTACTAGTCTTTCAGAGCTCAATGTATAGTCGGGACCCTCATAGTAGGGTCTATTCCAAACTCCCCGTCTCCTTTTGGGAAAACTTGATCAAGAGGCTTGAGAGGATGTAGGTAACCTATACATTCATCTGCAACGTAGGAGCTTGATTGCTCCCTATTGTAACATATCCTGTATAAAATGATACCTGGTACCAATATGATTCTCTTAAAAAATGAATCTCAATATGCAATGGCAATTTCCAGCACATGCTCAAATAGCTTATCAATAGGCTCCATCATAAGCCATGCATTTAGCTTCTCATCGTAACAGACTCAAGATGTATGGCATTAGATGTACTCCTTTTTACTCATCTTTCTACTGACCGAAATAGTATCACAATGTCCAAGGAGTCTCATATTCTGGCAAAGAATTTCTGATTACTACAAGCAAATAGCTTTCATTAAATGAGGCACATTCAGCTTGACCTAGAAGCATGTGTTAGGTGTTTGTTAAGAAAACCAGGGATCAATGGTTTCTCCATTCCATCAGGTCTAGTGTAGGGAACAGTGTATCAAGAATTTTTATTTTGGCTTTGAAAGTCGTATAACAAACATCTTTAAAGCTGCATTTTCAAACATTGCTCCTTCTTACCTTTCCTGTCCTTATGCTTCTGATCTATGTGTCTTATTCATTTATACAGTTTACCAAGGATTATGTGGCTCCCTTTGAAGTCTTGCTTCAGATAGTTATGCAGGCATCATCAATCTTGTTAGGCTATATTCAGCTTCATAGCTCCCTCTGAATCTGGAGTGGGGTAACTTTGTCCAATATGCAACCATTTGCAACAGGCTATTAATCCAGGGGATTTAATAGCTTCCTCTTAAGTTGATCATCTCGCCCTCAAACATGATCTTTCCTCACAAAACAATTGATACTGCAACCCGGATGTCAAAATCAGGGTCTCTAGCTTATTATACTGTTAAGACATAGTGTCTGATGTGTGCCTTCTTCAAGGTATATCTGAAGAGATTGATCTACTGTGCCAAGCGCTTCTTCTTCTAGATGATCCTCAAAATAAGTGCTCCAGATGAGCAGCATTCCTTGTCAAAATTTCTTTTACTGGATGCTCCCTGTAGACTCTTCATAGAGGATAACTTTTCAAAAGATTGACTGTCTTGTTCACAATTTCATTTGTGAACAAGACTGCAGTACCATATGTATAAAAAAATCTTTCACTGTAATCATTGTTCTTACTGTCTGCTGCATTTGTACTTCATAGGTTATGACAAACCCTAGCAGTTGTTCTTACTGATGTCAATCTGTCTTTAGCTTCATAACATCAGATTAAGCTCCTTTGATACGAAAGATACCAAAGTACTGGAGCCACTTATTTTCCCCATATTAGCTATCCCTGACACTGCATCAATGACGGACTTGTCCAGATGATCTTAGTACTCCAAAATCTGCTTCAATATATAAGATTGTTGTCTCTTTTGGTTTTGGAATTGTACTCAAAATGGGGATGATATCTTTTGTTAGTGCTTGCCTAAGCCTGGTATGTCTCCAACAGAATTTGATATCCTAGGGTACAACAATAGCTTTTCAGTTGAACTCAATATAGCAGATGACAGTGCAATAAACAAAGTCCTTTATTTCGTAAATACTACCTCAAGTGTGCTGATGTGGAAATTGCCACTGTTGTACCTCAATGTTGCTGAGATCACAAATACCACTGACTGTTTGAATTTTCTTCTGAGTGATCTGCCCTATCCCCTTTGGAAATGTCTGCTTCAAATTCGATTCTGCCAATATGTCTTGTGCAACAATGGTTCACTGTCCTTGTCTTGTTAGCACTATTTTTAACTCTGTTTTCAATGTCAAGCTTTAAACACTGCTTCAGAAATGCAAAAACCTAGACAATCCTTGAGAAATGATAAGAATGCTCTTCAACAAAAGCTCCAAGATTAGTGCACTAGGCATCTCCCATAGGCCTAAGTAAACTTCTGTTGAAAAACACTAGATCAGATAACCAATCCGCACCAAATTTGTGTTCAGAAATATATGCCAACAGATGCCCTACCATAGGGCCAAGAAGCTACAGCAGCTGGACCACACAATCCTTCTTTAAAATTATGTTCTGACTTGCACCATATAGGGAAATGAATTCATAGGTGTGCGAGATTAGTACCTGAGAGCATTGATATTACAAGATCAAAGGCCATGCCATTATACGCGAGAGTTTTGTAGCCATTATCATCAAGAACGATTTCACAAAGCATTACAGAGCTGCTATTGGAGAGATGCCAAAGAACGATTATTAGAGATGCCCTGTAGATATCATGATGCCAACACTTGCGAGAGTTCTGAAGTTGATGTTAGAGAGACAAAACAACAATGAAACCTTATGTCATAATCTGAAGAGTGAATTTAAAGCATTCAGCTATAGATGCTTCATTCTTGAACTAGCACAGGTCGGCTTAATTTTCTTTGACAGATAAATATGAATACTTAATGGATCATGGCAAAGGAGAGAGAGTTGCAATCGTAATTTGACTACTGCAATTAGACTCGGAATCGTCGCTGCAATTAGGCTTTAGGAACTGTAATTTGGCTCATTAAAAGTTGTGGATAGAATGGCAATAGCAATCATTCATTGGCATTGTCAAAGCTTCCCAAGATTGAAAATAGGTCTTATATGTGCCGAGATCAATCTATACAATTGTGTCAAGACTCATACATAACAGTGCCAACGATAGTGCCGAAACTACAGTGCTGATGAACTACTTACATATGTCGAGACTACTGTGTTGTTATAGCAATAAGAGTAGCATACAGAGCATATAGATCAGATGACTTTCCAATGCATGCGAGCCATATAATATAAAGGATCATAATATAAGAGTATATTGTGATGGTGCCATACGTGTTACGCTATCGATTCAAGAGAACATACCATGCATACGTGCAATATCAATTGAGTGGAGGTTCATTACAACGTGGTTATACAAAGAGCAGGGAGCACGAGCCAGAAAGCGAGAACATATGACGGAGAGCAGAATACCTGTAGCTTGTGAGAGAGATCCTCATGAGAGAGTGGCCTTGTGAAAGAGCGGACCAACAAATCTCAGACCCATCAAAGTCTCAGAGCCATCGAACTAAATCACTGTGAGAGAGAGAGAGAGAGAGAGAGACGATTCTCATGGTGACTGCTTCTCTTTGACTCCTACTTGGGCTTGTCCTTACCCAGCTCCAATACCATGTTAATTTTGAAACATGATCTTTGCATAGGTCAATTACTTCAATAATTCATAAGTGCCCAAGATTAATTCCATTTCACATAAACTATTATCTCAGTAATTGGCGAAAGAACATAAATAACATATGAAAAAGTAACATGATCTTTGCTTAGGTGAATTACTTCAATAATTCATAAGTGCCCAAGATTAATTCCATTTCACCTAAACTATTATCTCAGTAATTGGCGAAAGAACATAAATAACATATGAAAAAGACAAGCCAAGACAAGAGAACACCAAGATTGGCTCAAGCCAGGGAAAAACCCCAAGATGGGGAAAACCCTTGATCAAATCTTCTTATTATTATCTTCAAATGTTCGGCAGAGAAAGAGAGGGAGAAAATACAATTTATGACAAGGAGGCAGCCCAGGCAAGTCTTCCATTCTCCCTTCAAACAATAGTAACCAGAATCTGCCCTAACCAGAGATCAATAGAAGACACAGCAGCTACAAGGAAGACTCCAAATAGAGCTCGGTCCTAGATCAATTTGAGCGGCCTTCATAACTGATTATGATGAACCCAACATGGATATATACTGGACATTAAGATCTCGAACCTGGTTAGCCCATTCTGATTCTGTCAACAAAGTTTCCAATCATTGCGGCTGGCATACTTCTACATGATGCTTGTCATGGCTTCCTGTAACTTCATTTTCTGAGGGAGTAAGGCCTAAGGACTCCTTCAATTAGCCCAGTATAAACCTGCAGACCTCCTGTAATTACTACAAGACTTGCGGCCTTACAAACCCTCCTTCGTTATGCCTTGGATTACCTCAGCTACATTTCGGACTCATCAAAAACCCATAACCAGATCTCGAAACCACCCATAGCAACCTCGGCCATGTCCTCCTTGTGTTGTGGCTTCCACAGAAGATGAAATCTTTCAATTTTTGCACAAAAGATGTGTCTCAATGAGAATGGAGGACACCTATATATATAACAATTTGTCCTTATGGAGGTGAAGCCGACCTTGACACTTGCAGGCAACTTTGAATTTCAAATTTTCAATTTTCCCGCCTTAATAAAGCCATGACTTCTAGAATTTCATTTAAATAAATAAATATTTTTCCTTATCCAGATTTGGTGTTCTTGAGATCAATTTTGGTCCTCTCGAAATGAGGAATTCAATGCCACAATTATCTTCCTCAAAGGAGCTGTCCAAAGTGGGGTTTGTCCCTAGTTGGCAATTTTAACAGGACTAAAAAGGAATTTCTACAAGTAAGGATTCCTGAGATAGTAACAGTTTGTTTTGCAAAGCTTCGACATGTCAACTTATAACAAAAAACCCTATGTAGACAGACCAATATGAAAAAATGTCCTTTGCGAACAAATTAATATTGAGGTTTTATGACTTGGTCTTTTAGCCTAAGAAAATATAGTATATACGTGCTTTGTTTGGTGAAATGCCTGAATGTTGTTTTTCTTCAAATTCTTGTTGAATTCATTGTAGTACTCGGTTTCTAGTACTAGTTGTCACATATTCCCTTCTTAAACACGAAGGCATAAAACCTCAATATTAATTTGTTCCCGAAGAAGGACATTTCTTCATATTGGTCTGTCTAGTTTTGCTTTCCCTTGATTATGATTTAGAGATTATTATCTTTAATCTGGCATCTTTAATCTGGCTCCATTCAATTTCATATCAGTTCGGTATCACAGCCTACTTTGAATTTACTGTCTGTAAACCTTCAATGTTGCTAAAAGCTAACCCCAAGCTACAACTCAACTTTGTCCTACGGCCCAAAGCACTAACGCTAACCAAGGCCCCCAGATCTCACACCATATAATCCAACCACCAGGGGCCTATGCTATTCGCAAGCTGTTAAAGTCATCTGGTTGTCATATATTTCCCTCTTGAACAAGTTTTGCTTTGCCTTAATTATAATTACGATATTATTATCTTCCCATCTGGCTTTGTTCAAATTTCATATTGGTTTTCGGTATCAGAACCCAGTTTCATTTTACTTTCTGTAAACCTTTGCTAGAAGCTCTGCCAAAGCAACAACCTTAATTTGTCGTGAGACCCAAAGCACTACTACACACCAAACCCCCTAGATCTCATACCATACCAGGATAATATGCTTTTCACAATGTTTTAAGGTCCTCTAGCTTGCCCATTCACATGCATATCACAATTTTTGTCGTAGTTCAGGTTTCTGTTTGTGAAAAAATATAGCATCGCTCTTTATGAATACAAGAAATACTTGATTTAAAGAATCCAGTGACACCCAAAATAGGGTTCAGACAACAACTTCAATTCTAAATATTGTGAATTGAGTAACACCATACGAATTTGCTCGGCTCTTTAAGTAAAAATGAAAAACAAATAAAATCAGCTGAACCTAAAGGGTATTGCTATGTTTGTACAGAACTCCAAATTTGTTCCGGGACTATAATGAGCAATAATTGTGATCATACCGGGAGGTCTGGATGGGCAAAATGTCATTTGCCCTCGACTTCTGTAGGAGTTTTTGCTACAATAGATAGGGCGTGCAAACCATTCTTGAATTCTTCGCTCAACAGATCATACACGAGTCGGTGGCGTTTAACGAGGCTCTGTCCTTCAAATTTTGGAGAGACAATTTTTAGATTGAAATGCGTTTCTGTGGCAGCAGTGCCCTTGAGACCTTCATGGCCTGCGTGCTGATAGGAGACATCCTCGACCTCCAATGAAGTGGGTTCCAAGATGGGCTCAAGCTTCTGTTTGATCCTGCCTCCCCTCGTAAGCATGGCACCCAATACAGCTGCACCTGTTGCCCTCGAGCCCATGCTGCTATTTTCAATACTGGAGAATCCGGAATAACGCAAGTGTTCTTAGTTTACTCGATGATGTTCTTAGTTTGTTATTATTGGTCATTATCATTATTACAAGATCTTTGTCTAATTTCTAGCATTGGTTTTGTCTCTAGTTTTGAGAGGCATGGGCACTTTTTTCTTTGAAGAAAAAGCCAACAGGCCTGGATACATCAAAATTTTCTATTCGATCACCATTTCTAGTGATTTTTACTAAAGAGCACTAAACCGATATGCTACCTAAAATATTGTTTGTGATGAGATTGTTATATGGAAATAGATATCTATAATATTTTCTTTGTTGAGAGAATTTTTGGCAAAATCATATGAATAATCATTTGTCGACGCGTTTCGAACTAACCAATGAATAATCATTGTCGACGCGTTTCGAACCAACCAATGTGGTTCATCGTGAGGACAAGTTGAAGAATCAGATCCATCCATCCTAGCATGTTAAATAGTCTTAGCAGAGATTCCAACTGTTAATTAATGGCTAATTTTGACTAAAGGACCCCGGTCAAAAATAAATTTAACATTGTTAATATTATAATATTATTATTAACAGTTATAATACTTATGGAAATAAGTAAATACGTAAATTATATAAAAAAAATTCATGTTAGTTTAAAATTAATTCTATTTATTTAAACAATAATAATTTATTTAATATTATAATATACAAAAATATTATTAAATTAATAATAATTTATTTATGAAAAGAAGTAAATTAGGTAAAATATATAAATAAATTCATGGTAATCCCTAAAAATTAATTTAATTAATAAATATTAAATATTAATAAAATAAATTAATAGAAACAATAATAATATATTTATAAAACATTTCTATTTTAATTAATTAATATATAAATTAATTATTTAATGGAAACATAAAATCGGGTAATTAAAAAAGAATAGTTTCAAAAATAATTTACTAAAATAATAATATAATATCTAATATATTATATAATCTAAATAATAATAATAAAATAATAAAAACATAATTTATAAAAATCATTTATTTATTAAATTAATATATAAATTAATCCATTTTATGGAAAAAATAAAATAAAATAAATTATATTAAAAGACGGTGCATCATGTTTGTATTGAAGAGTCTCAAGTCATTGCTAAAGTTGCCCAATTTCACCATTGCAAGTTTAGAGAGGCCCTGGAGATTGAGAAAAGGCCGAATACTCTAAATATGGATGATGGCTGGAAGATTAGCAGTTGTTGGGTCCCAGCCTTGTCTTCCTAGCCTCCTGGGTCTCTGTTTTGTAAGGTCTTAGGGTTTCATGTTTCCTTTCCTTAGTGGTTGTGTTCTGTAGTCGTCCTTTTTCCCTGGGTTCATTAATTGTTTGTTATATATTTATTTATGGTTTATTCATTTTATTTATTTATTTTTCCTTTACATTATAATCGCTTGTATAAC
>APFE030119635.1:5032-19524 GCA_000404065.3 Pinus taeda | reverse complement strand
TTATAATATTAACAATGTTAAATGTATTTTTGACCGGGGTCCTTTATTCAAAATTAGTCGTTAATTAGCCGTTGGAATCTCTGCTCAGACTATTTAACATGCTAGGCTGGATCTGGTTCTTCAACTTGGAATCTCTGCTCAGACTATTTAACATGCTAGGCTGGATCTGGTTCTTCAACTTGTCCTGACGATGAACCACACTGGTTGGTTCGAAACGCGTCCACAAATGATTATTTATGTGATTTCGCCGAAAATTCTCTAAACAATGTTATGGATCACAGAAGTCTAAATTCCTTAATATTCTCTCTTTCTCAAAACTTTATAGCAAATATACAAAACAAAAATAGAAAAAGACAAACATAAATGTGATTTCGCCGAAAATTCTCTAAACAATGCTATGGATCACAGAAGTCTAAATTCCTTAATATTCTCTCTTTCTCAAAAATTTATAGCAAATATACAAAACAAAAATAGAAAAAGACAAACATAGTGGGTTTGCAACCAGATAGAATAAGCATATATATGGTTAAAGCATATATATGGTTAATTTTTCCCTTCTTTTGTAGCTTGTCATCGAATTAAGCTGAAAATATAATCTCCCCGAGTATATATCTATGTCTTACCTTTGATAATGCATCGACATCTCTATTATGTTCTCTAAATATGTGGGAGAGAGTCACCCTTCTAAAACGATTTGTCATTAACCTAATTCAATTCATCCAGTTTATGAGCATTGGAGGGTCAAATAAAGACCACTCCATAGCCCAATCAATATCAACCTTAGAATCATTAAAGATATCAATTGACTCAATGGATAGCCTTGGTGCACAGAATAACACCCCCCAAAAAGCAATGGTTTTCGCCCTAATGTTGGAACCCATGCCACAAAGCCAACTGAAATGATAGAAGTGTCCAGAATTTATGACGATTTAAGCCCCACTGCCACACTTATGATTCCTTGTCATCCCATCAAAAAACCCCCAGGAAAATTGCACCATATATTCAATAACTGAAATCTTCTCGAAGATCCCTTGCTAAACCCAGGTCTAATTTCATTGTAGTAGGCGCATATCTTCAAGCAGGTGCATTTTATGTTCATTGGAATATTGTCAAAAATAATAGCATTTCTACATCTCCAAATGCCCCTGAAAATGTAAATAGGGAGTGAGCAAAAATCTGTGTAGCCTAACCTCCAGCTTTGTACACATGCTTCTATCGATGAGGAATTCCAATCCACGAGAACATTCAAAATATTCAACACATCGATCCATATTGAGACTACAAATGGACATTTTAGGAAAAGGTGAACCACGCCCACATCTTCCGAGACCAATAAACCCACGCCTACACAGATTATCCCAAGTTAAAATTTTATTCTACCATGTCAACCAACCAAAGCATTTGAGCTTTTGTGGAAGATTCCAATGCCAAATTTTACTGAACCACTTGCTAACCCTAGATTGTTGATTAACACTGGTGATATATCCATATGCCTCAACCACATAGATCTACCCATGTATTGATTTCCCATTCCATGTATAGTGATCATCCATGTCATACAAAGAGATACCACCCAAGTATAAATTGTTTATATACATGTCCCAAGAAACAGTGAATTCACCATAGAAGCCCAAATCTCAAAAACTAACCCATGAAGGACAAATTGTGTTGGAAACATGAGGATCTTGTATCTGATTTAAGAAAGAAAAAACCCATATTTTGCAGATACCTAATAAGCATGTAGGGCAAAGAATGGTTACCAGAGGGGGAGTTCCAACTTTAACCTTTATGCATCTTAGATCGGAAGCAGCTCACACTCTGGAAACAAGTAATAGAGTAAGTCAAAGTGCAATGGAGACACTTTGGGCCAGAGGAAGCAACGTGGGAAATGTTTGACCAGATGTGGGCAACATATTCTTTCTTATTTGTTGAGCAAAGCAACTGTAAATACAACATAAATGGTGTACATAGTTGTGTATATAAAGCTCCATATCAACAATGTTTTGTCTAAAGCGTGTTTTGGTTGTATATGGTTATTGAACACCGAGGATGATGTCCCCCTGCAAGGGGGAGGGGACTATGACGTTCCCTAGTTAATATTTATTACATTCTAAATTAATTGTAATTAATTAAAGGTTGAGAGAATAATTTTCAAATTTGACTCCCTCTCTACCAAATTAGAGAGAACTTCCTTATACCCGGAGAAATGATTAGTGGCCCCACTATCAACCAACCAACTGTCCCACGAATCTAGAGGAGAAGAACTAGTGAGAGCATAAGTAAGAATATATTCAGATTGATTGCCAACATTACTTTCATAACTGGAGTATCTTGATTTCTTTTAAGGACGATGATCTTCTTCGTGATCACTTGGAGCATCTCTTCTTCTTATTTCATCTTTTCCATTGCAATCATTCCTTCTATCATCTCTTCTTCTTCGATCATCAAACATCTTATTGTAGCATGGACCATTATTCTTCTCGAGGCAATCTTGAGCATAATGACCTTTCTTGTGACAATTGCAACATTCAATGTGAGATGATGTTCTATCATTCCTTCCCTTTGAATATCGAGGAAGAAGATTTATTTAATTTGATGGACCTACTTTTCCTTTCTTCTTCTTCTTTTGAGTGACGAATGCAGCGGGCTCTCCTTCTTCATGCTTTTGTATCTTGCCCCTTGATTCTTCTTGAGTGAGTTTTCCAACAATCTCATCAAATGACGGGAAGGTATTGTTGTTGCTTATAGTAGTAATGAGGTTTCCAAAATGGGAGGGAGACCTCTAAGAGTTACAATCATCAATTCCCTGTTAGGTACAGTTTCCCCAACTCTTTGCAATTGATCTCTAAGACGAGATATCCTCATAATGTAGGATTGCACAGAATCTTTTGTTCATCTTCATGTCTTTGAGTTGATCTTTCAAGGAGATGGTTTCATTCAAATTTTTTACTTCATACATGCCAACTATCTTATCATACACGCCCTTAGACTTCCTCAAATTTCCAACATATGCAAGTAAACTATCTTATAAACCATCAGCTATAATTTGCTTTGTTTTTAACTCACGTTTCTTGTACTTGTTGTTGGCAGCAATGAAAGCATTCTCCGAAGGCTCAGGTACTTTTCCTTGAATGTATTCCAAAACACCATTGTTATCAGCTATGATCTCCAACCTGATCTTCCATGCAACAAAGTTAGATGAGTCACCCAATTTCTCATGCTCCTTGAATAAAGAGGAAGACATATTGACTTGATTAGATAGGCTCCTTCCACTTTCCAAAGCTAATTTCTTCAATGCTTGTCTCCTTTTGGGCTTGTACTTCACCTTAGCTCTGATACCATGTTAAATTTCACACTGCTCTATGTTGTTTCAATTACTTTTAGCCCAATTTGATTTGTCAATTAGCAATATTTTCAATAACATTTAATATTTCCAATTATCTGCAATAATTGAAAATAGAACAGTAAATGAAATGACAAAGGAGACAATCAACACGTCAACAAGAGACACCAAATTAGGTCAAAGACCATGGAAAAACCCACTATGGGGAAAGCCCTTCGAAATTATTCTTCTTATTAGATTGTCACAAAATGTTCAATAAAGAGTATAATGAGCCCGATACAAAATCATCCAGCGAAATTATCCCAACAACATTCAGAAATATGTTCCCACCATCAATATCGATTAAAGACAACTTTTCCTATCTGCGGTCAATTACGGCCAAATGTCAAATTTCATCCCTAGAGCTCAACCACATGGAGGACGAAGGATGCATGTGGTTGAGACCATCCAACTGCACTGTTGAGCCTACAAGCCTGTGGTTATAGTCGAAAATTGCTTGTGTGCAACCTATGGTTGGAGACCAAAAACCCAATAAAAATTGTGCGAGCTTTGGACCCTGTAATCTCTGACCTATACGGACCAATTTCTCGACCCAACCTCAAACCCGTGTGAACTAATCAATGAAGAAGACAAGAAGAAGATGCTTGATGATATACAAATGAGCATGAGGTCACTTGTATTTATAGGCTTCCAAGGGTGTCCATTTTCTTGTTAGGGTTAATCTGATCAAATGTGACACTGTGAGCTTCCATTCAAAAATGTACTTTCCTTTATCCAAATTGAGTGCTTCATATAGTCAAAATTGGTCCTCTTGAAAAGAGGAATCTAGTCCCATTGTTGGAATTTTTCACTAAGTTTCCAAATTAATAGGGTTCCCAAGCTCTTCTAAGCCCAAATCTTCCAACCTTCCGACTGAAGCACTATGTGAATGACTGGAGCATTATTTTCCCCTAGAACTTGATCATAGTGGTTATATTACATGATGGCTTATCACAACTTAGTGCCTAAGTTGTTATGTTACTAAGGTGCCTATATGCATAAATAGACATACATGAGGCTTGAACCCAATGGTTTTCAAAGGAACTTAGCCTAGTCTTGGTTGCGGTGGTTTTGCTTCCAAATTGGTCTAGTATACATATAATTTTATAAGGCCCCAATAATGGAGTCAACAATGTGATGTATGTGTCGGGATTGAAGAAGGATTTGGTATCAATATTTGCTTTGGAAGACAAAGGGATGAGGGTTCCTTGATAAAGGGAAAGGTTGTTACTTGGAATGTTGGATCACCTATGAGAGATGCATTCACATTGGGATCGAGATTTGAAGGATAGAGTCACTAGTAGACCTCTTCTAGCATCGGTCCATGACATTAATCATCTAAGCGAGTTATGGCACCAAAGATTGGCTCATCTACATTATGATGCTCTTTCAAAATTGAATAAATTGGTCTCTGGTGTCCCCGATTTTCAAGCCCAACATGATGGAGTATGTCCAAGTTGTGTTAGTCGAAAGAAGCCAAGAAGACCATTCCCTTGTAGCGAGAACAAGACGAATGGCATCCTCCAATTCATTCATTTTGATATATGTGGTATGATGCTCGTACATTCTATTGGTGGCCATCTCTATTACATCACTTTCATTGATGAATTTTTAATAAAGATGCGGATATATTATTTGAAGCATAAGGATAAAGCCTTTGAAATGTTCAAGGAGTTCAAAGCTTTGTTCGAAAATCAAATAGGGAAGAAAATCAAGATATTCAGTTCTGACAATGGTGAAGAGTACATTTAGAATGAGTTCATCAATTATTCTAAGAAGGAAGGTATCAAGAAAGAGACGATTATGCCCTATACTCTCGAACAAAATGGAGTAGTTGAAAGAAATAACATGTTTATTATAGAAGTCACGCGTGCCATGCTCCATGATCAAAAGTTGCTGAAGTTGCTTTGGGGAGAAGCAACGAATGTTGTCGTATATGTTCAAAACAGGGTGCCTCATTGTTGAGGCCTCGAAAATCGTTGCTTCAACACAGGGGGAAAACCACCTAGTCCGGACCTTAAGACAATTACTTTTCCGTTTAGGTAGTGGCTTCGACTGGATTGTATGGGACTAGTTTCCTAATGAAAGGTGAATGAATGAGTGTTTAATGCTTATAGTGAAGTGAAATGGATGGATTTATAGTAATGAATTAAATGGAAAAATATATGCATTAATCTACTCTATAACCCAAAATTGTTTAACTTTTATCTAGATGTAATCTATAATGATTTTCCTTAGTAAATGACAATATAGATTGCTCAAACACCAATGGAAATGAAACTATTTCAAGATGATTAGTTTGATTAAATAGTTAATCAAAATAATGTGTAAACTCATATCACACTTAGAATATCAAACCAAATTGCTTAACATGTATAAAAATGTCAATGGCAACATGATCAATAGTGAATACATGTAACATTGTTGTTTAAATATGAAGTAATAAGAATTTTGAAAAGATAATTTATTATTTACTTATGAACAAAATAGAGCTACAATGATAGAAATACCAGACACACATCGCTCAGCTCATAAAATAAATAGTAATAGTTTATTCTTTCCCACAAAGATGATTCCAGGAGTACAATAATGCAACTTCTCAAAATTCTTTATGAAAGTCCCTAAACAATGTTAGAGTCGTTCTATTGAGAAAATGATGAAAGTACAGTAGTGTGAGCTTTCGTAAACCTTTCTTCATAAAATTCAGGACCTTTATTTCATACAAAAAGTAAGCTTAAATAGCAGAAAACAATTGAATCTATTGTGCAGAGCATTAAGGGCCTTTAAACATATCCCTTCAATAATGCTTAAAGGAGGACAATATTTTGGTAAAAGTTTTTGAAAATGATTTGTTGCCTTCATCAACTTTGTTTGTTCCATCGAATTCTCTGGATGTCTATCTCCCTGTTTGAACTGATATACCTTATCAACACAGTTGTCTTCCTCTGTCATGAACCTGAACATAGAAAACATGAATCTATAAGATAAACATAAATGAGATGATAAGCGAATTTTATTCGAAACAAATCATGTTTTGTAGGAAATCAGGAAAAATGTAAAGCGCAATAAATCCTGACACAGACATCATGGAGAGAAATGCGAAGCGATGAGGTGGATTTTACATTTTATCGCAATCGGAAATCAAAGTTTGGGGCAGATCATAAAACAATTGCAATCAGATTAGAATCAGGGGAAAAACTTAGAAAAATCACAATCAGATTAAGTCTGGAGTATTCCAAATAAAATACAAAGGCGCCTTCAATCACATCACAATCGCAATCAAAATGGGCAAAAGAGGCAGGAAGCGGTGATCCTTTGTTATTTGCGATAGCCGCGGACATGGGGTATTTATGAGTTGGAGTAAATAATCCCGTCGGGTTTGGTCTAATCATTATTGCAAAGGAAGGAGCCTTTGGAAACTGTGATAGCTCTGGACGCGAGGAATTTATGGAATGGATTTTATAATCTTGCCGAGTCCGAGTTTAATCACAATCGCAAATTAGCTGGGGTGAAGGATTTATTATAACCCGCATCCCTTTGAAACTTGTGATTGCGGGATCTTAGGGTGACGTGGTAGTAATGTCACGAATGACGTCATGATGTGACAAGTGACATGGCAATGACGTGGCAGCTGACGTGGATTTGACGTCACTGTTGATGTCATATCACAATCGGCGCTGGGATGAATATCGCAATCACCATTGGGATGAGGCATGACTTTTTAGAACTTTGCGATTGTGATATCGGCCCCGGACGCGATATTAATATAAATCACAGTGTATAATCCAGGCGGGTCCACGCCTTATCGCATATCGCAATTGGCAATTCAGAGCGGGTCAGGACTTAAGCCTTTGAAATTTGTGATAGCCCATGGATGTGGGATTTTATGGACTATCATTAACTTTCTCGTCGGATCTGAGCCTGATCGCAGATCGCAAAGGTAATGGGGCATGGACTTTTGGAAATTGCAATAGCTCTAGACACAGGGGATTTATGGAATGGATTTTATAATCCCGTCGGGTCTGGGCTTTATCGCATATCGCAATCGGCTAAGGTAGGAGACATGGACTTATATAATAGCGGATCATGCGATTAGGATAGACGCAGGGTTCTTTTTAGAGGCAGTGAATAACCCATTCAGGTTTGGTCATTGCCTTATGTTTATTTTTTATGGGATATGTGATGCGGGATATGGATGTGATGCGAAGTATGGCAGAGTGTTGAAGTTTGTAAAGACTTCAACCTTCGAGAATATTAAAACTCCGATTTATTTTGTTTTTTAATCAAATAACCCATATTATTTATTACTTAAGGTTTTTTAAAGCCTAAGAATAAGTCTTGGTTTTGGGGGCTATTTAATTTGGTTTTTTGGGATAATCAAGGTTTAATACTTGGGTTTTAATTAAAAAGCCTAAGTATTAAACTTTAATTATAAGATTTTTTATTTATTTATTTTTTTTAATTGAAGGGTCCCTATTTTAATATAATAAATTTCATACGAAATTTATAATATATTAAAATGGGGGGATGTTGAACAATACAACAATTGGCGATCCACTAAAAGAACAAGTTATATTTGATAAATGAAATTTTCCAAAAATTCAGTAAAAATAATCTAAGAAGTGAAAACTTCTTTTCGAAACATTTAGATAAATAAAATTACTCTGACTATAAAACTCATTAAATTGCAATTTCTTTTAAAAACCTCTTGTAAATGAAAATCTCCTATTTACTTGTATCAGTAATTAATTAGTTGTAAAAATAAAGTAGGGGGCCTTTTACCACTTAGTTTGTAATGTATTCGTTTGTCACAAGTAGAGTCACTACTACCAGCAGGCGTTCATAGCCTCGACAAGGTTACCTTTTAACTAACAACAATCCAATATCCCATCCATTTAATAGTGCAATAATTTAGAGGTAAATCTTATTTTTCTCTCTTTTTTTTTTAATGCTAAAAAGCCATTGTTCTTGTTTGGTGGCTAGATAACGACAATGATATTCACCGGTAATAATGAAAACTGAACAAGTTGGCTCGTGATAATACCCCTTGTATTACAATTAAAAATTATAAGTCAT
The DNA here is from genome assembly GCA_000404065.3 of Pinus taeda. Taxonomy (NCBI): domain Eukaryota; kingdom Viridiplantae; phylum Streptophyta; class Pinopsida; order Pinales; family Pinaceae; genus Pinus; species Pinus taeda. Next base: position 11,066 of record APFE030119635.1, on the reverse strand, counting down.
TACCCTGATTTGGTGTTCAGTGTGCTAATGTCAGTTTAATTGGTTCCCTATGAACATGATAAGCAGGCTCGTGATGAGATCTTATATTTTTAGATTTATTATATTTTAGAATTACACTCTAAAAATTCCCTTTTTAATGGATGGGAGGGACTATTGACTCCTTAAGAGTTTTGGATGACAAATTCGAGTTGAAAGTGTTTCAGCCATAAGGCGGTCTTTACTTTTTAAGGATAACCTTTTTTTACTGAAACTAGAGTAAAAGGATATAGTTTTTTGAGGTTTTTAAAGATTTTACAACTTAATGGAAAAGATTAATTTCATATTTCTATAATTTTTATCTAATTTTCAATTTTGGTAACAACTTCTTAAAAATTCCTACCTTCAAAATGAAAAAGTAAAAATAACTCCAAGAGATGTTTCAAAAGTCAATAGAGTACTAATTAACATTTTATTAACAAAATCTGTAAAAGGAAAAATAATTGCAGCGGGATGTACAATGGGAGTGAATTTTTTTTTACAGATTTTATTTTTTATTCTATTATTATTATTATTATTAAAGAAGTTAAGAAAAGAATTTCTTTAAGATGAGCCCATTTACAGGAAGAGAATAACTCTTTCCTGATAAATCTTGAAGTATAAATGTAGATGGGCTTATATGTTCAACAATCTAAAATGGACCAAGCCATAATTTTTTAAATTTGGTATGTTTCCCTTTTGCTTCGTCTGTGTTGTCCCACTTGAGAACTAGATCTCCAACTTGGAAGGATCTTTGTGTGACTGAACTTGCATCAAAAGAAGCTTTCATTATCTGTTGATGTTTGGTGTGTGTGAGTTTGGCCTTTTCCCTTTCTTCTTCTAGTTTTAGGATTTGTAAATTTCTTAATTTTAAGGAAGAAGAAGGTGTTTCTTCAATAAATTAAACTAGGGCTAATGAAGGAAGAGCTAAATGTGATGGAATGATAACTTCCTTCCCATAGACTAGGTTAAAAGGAGAAGTGTTTATAGAGGTCTTCTGAGTTATCCTATCAGCCCATAGAGAAAATATTAAAACTTTGTGCCAGTTTCTTTGATTTTGATCTACAGTTATTTTGATTATTCTAAGGGGATTTTTATCAGTGAATTATGCCAAACCATTTCCCTAGGGATAGTAATTAGTAGAATATTTTAGTTTAAAACCTCTCCTAATTGCAAATTCAATCGTATTGGTACCCGAAAAATAAGGTGCATTGCAAATATAAGTGCAGAAAGCAAACCAAATATTGTAATGATAAATTGATCAATAAATTCAATAACAGATTCAAAATTGACTACCTTTAGCGGAATTGCTTCCACCCACTTAGTGAAGTAATCAGTAGCAGTGAGAATATATCCATGTTGTTTAGAAGAATGAGGAACGATCTCACCTATGATATGGAGTCCCCATTGTTCGAAAGGTTGTTCGATGTTAACTGGTTGCAGAAGCAAAGTTTGTTTCATTTGTCTTCCAAAAGCAGTTTGGCATGTTTTGCATTTCCTCACATATGCGTGGGTATCTTTGAAGAGAATGGGTCAGTAGTATCATCATGTAATATTTTGTGTGTTGTAGTATCTCCTACAAAGTGTACACCTGCTGGTCCATCGTGAAGTTCCTGCAAAATTGTTTGTGCTTCAGATTTTTCAAGGCATCATAATAGTATGGAATCATAGTTTCTCCTAAATAACACATTATCAACAATCTCGTAATTTCTTGCTTTTAATTGTAAAACTCTTTTTCTTTTATAATTGAGTTCAGGAGGAGCATATCCATTTTTAAAACTAAAAATTAAATAAGCGTATTGGGAATCAACATCAATTACACTTAACTCAGAAATGTGTTGATTGTTACCTATGTCCCCTTCGACTGGTATGTTGGATTCTCATGTAAGCAGCTTGCAGAAACCTTGCCCTCTAACAATTTTGGCTAGTTTTATTTCGATATCGTATTCCTGCAGAGCTGTTACCCAATTTGCTCTCTTTTCTCCTAATTATTTCTGTATTAATAATTGCCTCATTGCTGGGAATGGGACTATTACTTTCACGTGTGTTTTTAAGAGAAAAGTTCTAAAATTCTTTACAAATTTATATACAGCAAATGTCTATTCTTGTACTTCTGAATAACTCAATTAAGCACCCTGAAAAATTTGAACTAAAAAATGAGATGGGTGCTTCAATTTTCTAATTATTAATTTGTGTCAAAACAACGACATAAGGCGTTGAAGAAGCAAAAGTGCATAAGATGAAATGATCAAAGAAATTCAGAGTATTTAAAGAAGGAGCATTGATAACGAGAAAATAATTTGTGAGAAATCAGGGACAAACCTTTTGACAAAATTGGTCTATCCAAAAAAAGATTGCATGCTTTTTTTATTATATGGTGGAGAAATTTCTGAACTTTCTTTTATTCTATGAGGGTCAATGTAAATTCCATTTTTTGACACAATGAATCCTAAAAGTGTCCCTTCACTAAAAAAAAAAAAAAAAAAAAAAAAAAAAAAAAAAAAAAACTTTTTTGGATCTAATGAAATACCATATTTTCTACAACGTTCAAAATTTTGTTTTAAGTCCCGCAAATGACTATTTTTGTTCTTTGAATAAATAGTAATGTCATCTAGGTAAATAACAATTGTTTTATTTAACAGACCTTTGAATGCTATATCTATGACTTGTTGGAAAATGGCCCCTGCATTTATTAAACTGAATGACATTTTTTGGTAGGCATAATTTCCCCATTTCATTTTGAAAGTAGTCTTTAACCTATCATCTGGGTGGACCATGATTTGATTATATCCAGAGAAACCATCAAGGAAAGACATAAGTTCGGAATCAACAACTGATTGTAAAATATGTTCCATAGTGGGTAGTGGGAAATTATCCTTTTGACTAGCCTTATTAATGTTCCTAAAATCCATACAAATTCGGATATCACCGTTTTTCTTCCTAACAGGTACCAAGTTGGAAACCATCTTGAATGCCTAACAGGAAAATGATTTTAGCCTTAAGGAGTTATTCAATTCTATTTTGATTTGATTTTCTAAGTTCGGATGAATTTTCCTTAGTTTTTGTTGGATACGTTTATCATTTGATAACATTGGAATTGTATGTCGAATGTTAGAAGTATCAAATGTTTTGAGATCTTCATAACTCCAAGCAAAGACATCCTTATATTTTTTAACAAATGAATGAAGGATAATCTTTCTTCAGAAGAGAGACCAAGTCCTAAATTGATGTTATGAGGTTTAAGATTTGTCCCAAGATTTATTAATTCAAATCTTAGAGTTGAAATCTATAGTTTTGAATTAGTAACTCTTTTAAATCTCTCTTTTAAATCATAGAGATCTTCAAGTTTTACTACAGATTTGGGTATGGGATTATGTTATATACCTAGGGGGTAATATGGGGTACCGAGGGAGGTACCCAAGGTAATAATGTAATAATGGGATGGGCCATAGTAATAAATAAGGTGGTTAACCCATGTCATGTAAGGGACCACAAGTAGTTAATAATAATGTAAGGGGCCCATGGTATTAGTTGATGGTATGAGGAAACCATGGTAATGATGCATGGTATTGTATGTATGAGGCCTATATAGACGCTAGAGACTCCACATGGAGAGATATGAAGAGAAGTATTCTTGTATGAACAAGCATATGGCTTGTGGAGTATTCTCCTTCCTTAAGGAGTGATTGTATGGTGTTGCCCTACCTAAGGAGTTTTGATAATAAAGAAGCATTTCTATCTATTTATATCTTGTTATTTCTCGGGTTTATTTATATTTTCATATATTTCTGGGTTAGATCTTACAACAAGTGGGTTATCAGAGCTACAAACAAGTGGTATCAGAGCACTTTCTTGGGCACAAAAGTGGAGAATTTTTTTTTTCATTTTTGCAGGATTTCAGGGGCGACGAGTTTGCAGATCAAATCTGTAGGTTTTGGTTCAAGATCTACAAAATCTGTTTGAAGATCTATATTCTTTGTGAAAAAATAGCCGATTTCAAAAAAAAAAATCAGTCAAATCGGAGTCTGGATGAAGGAGATATCACTGATTTAAAAATCAGTAGGGTTGCAGATAATTTTTCAAGGCAGCGAGTTTGCGGCGCAGATCTAGACGTCCTGGTGCAAGATCTATAAAATCTAATTGTAGATCTGGATTCTTTGTGAAAAAAAACTCAAATTCAAAAAAAGAATCAGTCGAATCGGAGTCCGAATGAGGGAGATATCGCTGATTTAAAATCAGCTCTTTTTTCAGAAATTTTGGGTGACGGCGGGAGAGTAGCAGCGCAGATCTGGAATTCCAGTATCGGGATCAAGATTTCTATCACATGGGTAGATGCAGAATGATTGTTCCATTTCTAAAAACAGGTCATAATAAGGATTCTAAGCAATATTGACGAAACTGTGGCAATTTCAAATTTTCGCCAATTTTTTTTTTGTGATGGGGTACCTAGATCAGAAATTGAAGGCCTTGTATAGATTTGATGGCTCTCATCCAGCCAAATGGCTAGCAACAACGGAGAAATATTTCGAATTGGATCACGTCTATGATGATTACAATCAGCTTAAGATGGGGAGCATGTACTTGGACTATGAAATACGACAATGGTACCAAGGGAATCAACGTGGCTATGAAAGGTTCTTGACTTGGGACGCCTTCAAAAAAGCTCTTATGGACCAATTTGACCGTAAAATTTTTGTGGATAAGCTCACACAGATAGACACATAGCCTAGCAAAGACTTTATTTTTACAGGAAAGAAGGAAACCAAGGAACCAAAAGGGTTATTTTTTGTTGGTATCTCTGTATTACAGGTTCATGGATTGATTCAGAAGGAGAAAATCATTGTGTCTATCAATCCGAGTTGCAAGAAAAATCTCATAAATATCAACTTGGTAAAAAAATTGCAAGTCCCAATAAAACACATTGAAAATACACAAGTGAATGATGAGGATGTTCAAGTGTACAAGGATTTGAAGATTTATATGGATAAATATGTGTTGCATGGTGATTTTTATGCTTCGGAGATGGATAATATGGATGTTGTTTTGGGATATCCTTGGATGGAATCCGTGGGTACTATCAATATTAATGTATAGAAGAAATTCCTGAAGCTATGGTATAAAAAGAAGAAAATTACATTACATGATATTTCCATCCATAAACAGGTAGAGCACATGGAGGTTAAAGCAGAAGATGTTCAAGGGACTGACATATCAGATGATGAGCCTTTGATGATCGACAATCAAACACAAACAGAGGCTGCAGAAGGAAAGGTTACAGGTGATGATACATCAAAGGAAGGCTCAGTGGCTGAAGTCATATTGAAAAAGCAGACACCACAACAGGCACTACAGCAGGGTGAAGTCAAGCAAAAGCCATCGTGGGTTAAAACTTCAACATATCATCACCCACATCACCCCGCAAGACAACCATCAAGATGGCAACCAAAGAGTCACATGACGGATACAAAGGAGAGACGATCCACCTACTACACCTCAACACAGAAGAGCTGCCACGATCAACTTCCATCTCAAGCGAGCGAGGCACCAGCGAGATCGAGGGTTCACCTTTCTCTTGGATGGCTAGATGCACGTGCATGGTACCAGTGGACTACTCTTTTGAGTAGATCTTATTATTTGTGTTCTTCCCATGTTTCGGGGACGAAACATGCTAAGGGGGGTGGAATGTTATATGCCTAGGGGGGATAATATGGGGTACCAAGGGAGGTACCCAAGGTAATAATGTAATAATGAGATGGGCCATAATAATAAAGGTGGTTAACCCATGTCATGTAAGGGACCACAAGTAGTTAATAATAATGTAAGGGGCCCATGGTATTAGTTGATGGTATGAGGAAACCATGGTAATGATGCATGGTATTGTATGTATGAGGCTATATAGAGGCTAGAGACTCCACATGGAGAGATATGAAGAGAAGTATTCTTGTATGAACAGGCATATGGCTTGTGGAGTGTTCTCCTTCCTTAAAGAGTGAATGTATGGTGTTGCCCTACCCTAAGG
>APFE030119634.1:0-12846 GCA_000404065.3 Pinus taeda | reverse complement strand
AAAAAAAATTGAACTCTAAATATCAAATTCTAAACTTAGATAACAAAAAGAGAAGCAACTGACTAGGGTTACATTTTCATATCCTAGACTTCTCACAACAAACTAAACTTTAGATATCATTATCATTCCTGAGATACTTATATCAATTTCTATTAGGGTTTTGATGTAAACCTTATATATAATTATCAAAGATATGCAACAACTCAACCAAGTTATGGTTTCAATCATATGGAAGCATATACACCTAGTGTTTCATTCCTAGGTTTAACAAATACAATGGTTTTGTCATCAAACCATAATTCATCGAACCCTGAAAATCTAGGGTTTCATCATAAAACCTAAACAACAACAACAAACCACAAAAAACTAGGGTTTTATATCAACAATTCTTAAACATCAAGAGATTATGATTTCATTATATGTTCTAGATTTTATCAACAAAGCCTAAGTAGGAGAGGGTTTTATGTTAAACCCTAAAGATTATGGTTTTACCAAAGTTAACAAAGAATATATAGTATGAAAAGGATTGATTTGATCTAAAGGTCAATTATCTTCAACAACATAAGAATATTTATAATGAAACCTTAGACATGAAAGTTAGTAATAAGTAAAACGATTATGCATTCTTATATGAAGAATATCTGCTACAAGTCTTTAACATTCCTTGAGTTGTTCCTTTCACAAACCTTGTAGGGTTTGTTCTGCAACAAGGCTTCTTTCATGATACAAGATTTTCCTCTAAAATCTCCCTCTGAATCTAGCCATAATCCTTATACCTGCAAGTTTAGTCCTTCCAAGGAAAGGATAATGATCAAGTAACAAAGATAAAGCTAAATATACAAGAAATAAAAAATACTACTTCTATTTTATGAGAATGTGGAAGATTCTTCTTGAAGGAATTCTTTCTTAGTATTTATATATCAACATTTCTATATGTATCTGCAATATTTACTTGACATGTACCAAAAGTATACAAGCACAAGAGTATGATATAACAAACTCAAAACCCTAAGATATCAATTCTATGGTTTCAAATTCAATTCTATACTTACTGGGGCTCTTAATTTCTCCTTAGACTAACTAAAAACCCTAGAAACCAAAACTAGGGCTTCTATGAGGGAACAAAAGAAAATAGGGTTAGGGTTCCTCAATCAACTAGGTTTTATAAGAACTTGGATGCCAACAACTTTTTCATTATTACAAATCCTAGAACCAAAAAAAGAGATTTCAAAACCCTAATATAATAAGGATTAGATAATTATGTAATAAAAATAATTATACGTACCTCAAGGATTACTTACCTTAGTCCTCCATTTTTGTTGCAAAGGATTCTCCAAGATGCCTCTTACTATTCTAATTTCATCCTTGAGGTATTTGTTCCAATCTTGATTTTTAATATGATCTTCAAGGTTCCTTGGTGTAATATGCTTGATGCTTCTTACATCACTTGATCCTTTTCAATGTTCCACAACTTGAATAATAAAGTTTATTTTAGCCTTGATTTATGGTTAGGGAAATCCTATAGGTTCTACTACAAGCCTTCAAATAGACATCTTCTTTCAATGCTATAGATAAAGATTTAATGATAGTCTTGTACTACTTTTGGGAATAGATCTCGTCCCTTTTCTAGTTATCAATACTTCTCCAAACAAGTACAATATTCTAGACCTGAAGTGATTATTATAGAACTAAGGTTGTAAACCCTTTATATAGGGCTCCCACAACCATCAAAATAGATCTCTCAAGTGGCCCAATATACTTTACAAAAACACAGTGATTTTTCTATTATTCCTAGGATGACTTATCTATCACTTATAGTTCACTTATAGGTCTCGTCCTCTTTATATATATGCACATTTCTCCTCAGATCTTACACCTCATATACTTCCTTCGCTGGTTTATGGAGCTATACTTTCGAATCCTACAAAAGATGCTTCATGTCTTCTTTAAATCCTTCGCTCCTCCAGCTATGTATGTGGCTCTAATCTTAGAGTTTATGACTTATGAAGATGCCGAGAATTATGCTTTTTGAGTTCGATCTTCAAATCTTATGAATCCAATGGTCCTTTTGATATATTTTGAAGTTTCTTGTTCTCCAAACGGTGATCTTCTAGCTCCCTTATTCAACTGACCTTAACTCTGATATATTGTTGGGAAATACCTAGGAAAACTTATTACGTTGATTTCTCTTAGCTAGATATTTGCTCGTGTCATTATTTTACATGATTGACTAAATTCTTTTGCTACTTATTATTGTTGTGTTCTTGATCATCAAAGACAAATGGACACCAAATGTAGGTTATAAGTCAGGGCCAAAAACTCTCCTAGAGAGGAAAACCAAAAAAAACTCATTTTTTCTTCAAGAACCAAAAGAAATGAGACAACCAAGACATTTTAACCAATAGTATGACCTGATCCAATCCACAAAGTCAACTTCCAAATAAGACTATTCAATATCTCCAAAGTCAACAAGAATCCATCTCCAATATCCAAGTCAAATGTAGTTTCGGCCTCCTATGCAATTTCTGAACTTCTTGGCCTGTATCTTTAGTCCCACGACTTCACACATTTTCTTTAGTCCTTTCACACATGTGGATAGAACCAAGAACAAATTTTAATCCTCTTACACTTCACTAGACTTATTTATTCTTGTAATGGAGTAGACCTTCCTTTCCAAGCATTTCACACTTCTTTCTTCCTTAAATTTCAGATTGAATTATTTCACGATATGGATTTCATACTAGGTCAAAATCTCTGCTTAAATATAGCCTTTTATGGGGTCCAATCATCTTTAATGGAGCCACCTTGCTTGATGGGGAAGCATACTTGGTGGAGGAGGAACTAGATACTTGTGATACACATATATATATTTTTCTTGACATACAGAGCCCAAGAAGGGTCTACACATTTACAATGAATTATGACTCAATCCTAAAAGCCTTCAATGGGGGCTTGACCTAGAAACAAAAATACATAAAGCTCCCGTGCTTATAAATATATTTTATTTTATTACACATTTTCCATTTTCTTACTTTTGCTAAATATATTACATCATGACTCAAATATAATAAAGAATACTGATACTAGTTACATTTGCTAACAGTTGCTTGAATTGAAATTCTAACAATTAAATATGAAGCCTTTAGGAAACTCAAATTAAAAATATTCTTAAATATAATATGGAGTTTCATAATCTAATAATATTATTCACAGTCACAAAGATAAAGTTCGTCGGTCGCTAGTAGGGCATAGTATTTCTCAAAAGAAATCATTAAGCTTTGTGGGTGTTTTGAAAATAATTAAAATATTTTGCACAGATAAAGAGAAAGTGTTCACCCACCCAATTCACCAACAGAATACATGTTCTTCTTAGGGTCTTTTGGTACCATCATATTCTAGTATGGAGATATCGATCAACAAATTTTAATATATTTTTACATATGCAACACACAATTCAATATTTTTCATGAAAAATCTCTCTTCTACGACGAAATTAAGAAATCATAATTGAAGATAAAATTCATCAGATCGACAACCCATGGTTTACTCACCTAGGTATCGGATATTCTCTCTCTCATAAGAAAATATATATAGAGAAGGCATCCCGTCTGATGATGATCAAGCCACTTATCTCAGAAATTCCTATGAAATATATGATGGCAATTTCACAATTCTTTCATATGCTCCTTTTCCTCAAAGGAGTTCAAGCAAAAACCACACATGAGATCATCCCCTATTCATTCACATAATCTCTCTCCAAACTTCCCGAATGTAACGACAGACAAGTTGTGTATAATTGTCTCAGCAGGGATCGAAGGAATAATCAAAGAGGAACTGATGTCCATACCTGAGCTATTTCTAGCAAGAGAACCACAACCAACAATAACCTCTCTAATTCGCTAAACATGGAAGCCATATTGAGAAGTGACAAAGGATAAAGAAAACGAAGCAATGACTCATTATTGTTGTTACACAAAAGGAAATAATGTGTTCTATTGGTTTCAAAATTGTAAATCTCGAGAGTGATAGATATAGAAACAATAAAATCAAACTTATATCTTCAACTAAGAACGATCATGTCTGAGCGAGTGGTAACATGAAAACAGAGTAGTTCGAGCAACTGAAAGAGTTATTGCCAAAAGCATGATGGTTGTAAATATTGGTGAGTGCTCAGGGTTAACAAAATTTATGAGTGACATGGGACATATCACACCAAACCTGAATTAAAAGATCCAATTTTTTGTCCAACTAAATGTTAACAAATTATCTTTCTCAATAATAATAAAAAATACTTTATTCATTTCTAAAGTTAAATATTATAATTTTCACTAGTCAATACTAAACTAATGATGATCAAAAGACAAATAAATTGCTAGTCATGCCTAGGGAGAGGGACTGATAAGAAGGTGGTTGAAATGTGTAATAAATTTTCTCCTTATTCGTAAAGATAAGGATTTTTGGATATGTGGTATTAGTGAACTATGGTATTGTAATAAAACATATTTATAAATTAAGAATCTTCATGATAAAGTGGAAGTGAATCTCCATAATTACAAATATTATTACATGATTTTTTTTCAATTTTATAATAATAATAATTAATAATAAAATTTATTTTAATAAAAAAAAATTAAACACTATATTAATATATTTTAATATTTATTAATATGTATTGATTATATGTCATGTTTGTAATATGTTGAAAACTTGATATGGAGGATGAACCGACGCTCTACAACTAGGGTTTCTGCAAAACTCTGCAACGGCACAGGCTGTAAATTCTCTGCCTATACTAGATGTCCACCTACCTCAACGCGAAAGCATTCCCTTGGTTTAATTAGTGCGGCAATGGATTTACCCCAGGGGGGGCTTCAAAGCCCTCCCCTCCTTCTAATCGTGAGCCTCCAGCGCAACCACAGACCTCGCCCTCGGGGCCAAAACAAGAAGATGCGGACAATAGAGAGTCCCCATTGCAAGATAAGGCAAATTCTTCCACTAGTTAGTCAGACAGGCGCAGCGAAGTACCAGAAGGGAAAATAGAGCAACAGGAAACACCCAAGGTTACTTCAAAGACATGCAAATCCATAGCAGCTGAAAGGCCCAAGATAGAACTTCCCATCCATAGAATCAATGGGCAAATCCAATATATGAAGGACAATGCGCTCATTGGAAAATTTATTGGATTCTGGCCGACAGAAAAAGCTTTGCAAGGATGGATCTCTGACAAATGGAAACCTAAGCATCATGTCACCCTGCACCTAGGACCGAAGGGGTTCTTTACTACGATCTTCATTTTCATCAAAGATAGGAATAGAATCATGGATGAAGGGCCCTATTTTTCAACTCTGCGAGCATGTATTTAAGGGAATGGGTAGAGAGATTTAACCCGGATAAGGAGGACTTCGGTTGGGCACCAGTATGGATCAGGATGTACTGACTCCCATCATAATACTGGGATGAAGATTCGCTCAAAGACATTGGAAAAGGGCTGGGGGAGTTTATAAAAATGGCGGAAGAAACGAAGCTGCACAAATACACTTCCTACACCCATATCTCTGTCTTCATGCACCTGGAAAAAGCCCTTCCGGACTCGGTAAGTCTCTTCCATGATGACTATGAATGGATTCAACACTTGGATTATGAACATGTACCCTTCTGTTGTCGTAAGTGTCATGCTCATGGGCATCTTTTTCGAGATTGCCCTCTAAATGCCAAACCCCAAGCCTCTGCTCCCTCAGACAAGCCAACCCAAGATGGCTTCACCAAAGTTGCAAATTGAAAAAGATCGCACAAAAAACCTCCCTCAGGGAAAAAACCCCAGTAGGACGCTACCCCCTTTCCTTCCACAAGCAACAGCTTTGAGGTTCTTGTTAAAACCTCAGAAGATCAACCTTTGAACTCGGTGCCTAACCCACCGCTCATCATCTCATTTGCAATCCCCCCTCCTTCTGGTTCCTCTCCCATCCCCCTGCCCCCTAATGACTTCATTGGGACTCCTGAGGAGGCTAGAAAGGTCTCGAAATGGAAAGAAAATGATATGGATGTTGATGGTTTCCCCAGTCAATCCTTGAGCTTAGCACTCACTTCATATGAAAGGAGCAAGACGCAACAAATGGATGAAGAACCAGAGAGTATTGATTTAGGAGCTCTTGACATTCTCGAGCTTGAACAAGCATGTAGAAAGAAGGACTATGAAAAGATTCTAGAGCATCAGCTCAGCACACTGGAAGTCATCATTTCCAGGGCTTACTAGCAACAACAATTGGGCATTCAGCCGGGCAGTCAATGGGATGGTAGCTTCCTCCCTAAAGACTACAAAAAGCGTGGGAGAAGGATAGATCTCCAAAGAACCATAGTAATAGGGAAAATCCTGGTTGATTCAAGCAGGTATGCTAAGTTGACAAAGTACTACAAGCCCACCACTAGCAGTGAATCATGAAGCTCACTTCATGGAATTTAAGAGGGCTCAACAGCCCAGGGAAACTCAGAATGATAAAAAACATGATAAAGCAGGAGCAGCCCTAGATTTTCTTTCTTCAAGAAATGAAATGTAATAGTAACACTCTTGGAAACATTCTCTCCAGAGCATGGCCAGGTTGTCACTTGATAGCAGTGGATGCTTTGGGTGCCTCAGGGGGACTGGAAATTGCCTGGAACACGCAAGTTATAATGCTTTCAAACATTCATGCATCCCATCACATTATTCAGGCTATTTTTCATATTATCGGCACCAACATCCATGGCCATCTCACTAACGTCTATTTCCCACAGGAAGAAGGCAACAAAATCACTTTACTAAACACAATAGAAGCACTTAATTTCAATAGGGTCCATCCTCTTTGGATCATTGGAGGAGACTTCAGCATGATTACCAGGCTAGAGGAAAAGCAAGGAGGTCGAGCCAAGCTGGAGTAGGAAAATGGCCACTTTAAAGAATTTATCCAAAACAATATGTTAATTGATCTACAATTCTACAATGGCACGCACACTTGGAGCAATCGCAGGGCTGGGAGGCATCAAATAGCTTCTAAACTAGACAGATTCCTCTTTTTTGACAATGTGGTGCATCTGGGAGGTGACATAGTGGCATGAATTCTCCCTTATTCAGGTTTTGATCATTGGCCTATCTCCCTCCATTGGCAAAGACTGGGCAACACTATCAGGCGACCATTCTACTTCGAAGCATTCTGGCTCACCCATCCTACCTTCAACGATCTCATCAGATCTACCTGGAACAACTTCCCTCCACCAGAGGGATCAAAAATGTTTCAGTTTCAAAAGAAACTCAAATTTCTTAAATCCCAAATCAAGCATTCGAATCAAGAGACTTTCGGTAATATTTTCTAGGTGCAACATGATCTAAACAAAGAAATGAGAGAGATCCAGCAACAGATAATCATAGAGGGACACAAGGAAGGGACCTTGGCACAGGAACAACACATTCACAATCAATTGGAGGAGAGGAGAAAGCAGGAGGAAATTCTCTGGAAGCATAAATCTAGGATTAGATGGCTGAAAGAAGGAGAAAGGAACACTAAATTCTTCCACCAAACCACAATTCAGAGAAGAATGCACAACACCATCTCTTTCATTCAGAAGCAAGGAGGGGAAAGAGTGGAAAATCATGTAGAGATCGAGCAAGAGTTTATAAGACACTTCTAGAAGGTTTATCAAGAACCCCAAAAAGATAGACGGCCTACTATAGAAAAAATCATTCAAAATGTGCCGAAAATTATCACAGAAGAACACAACAATTTCCTTCTGTGCCCAATTTTGCCACAGGAGGTGGATGCAGCAATGAACCAGCTCAAGGAGGGCAAAGCCCCTAGCCCGGACGGCTTCACTACTACTTTCTTCCACTCTTTCTGAGATCTGATAAAAGAGGAGGTTTGGAAAGTGGTGGAGTAATCGCGTACTCTTCATTGGCTTCTGCCCTCTCTCAATTCAACTTTCATCTCCCTCATCCCAAAATAAGAGAGCACTAGTACTCTGGACAAATTTCATCCAATCGCTCTATGCAATGTAATTTACAAAGTGATATCTAAGGTCATTGCCAACAGGTTAAAACCACTACTGCCCCTACTCATATCACCTGAAAAATCTGGCTACATGGAGGGAAGACAAATCCTGGATGGCATTATCCTCACGCATGAAATCATACATTCCCTCAAGCACTCCAAACAGGAAACTATGATTCTCAAGCTTGACCTCTCAAAATCTTTTGATAAGCTAAGCTGGACATATATACAAAAAATGTTAACTGCTTTTGGATTTTGTCCAATGTGGGTACGATGGATTCTGAACCTAATCTCGACAACTTTATTCTCTATCCTCATAAATGGTATACCATCACGTCCTTTCAGTCCCTCAAGAGGAATTAGGCAAGGATATCCTATCTCCCCATTCCTTTTCATGATAATGGCGGAAGGTTTGGGTCGCCACATCAAACATGCCCTCCTCTCCCAGCAGCTCAAAGGTATATCCATTCAAAACTCTCCAACAATCACTCATCAACAGTTCGTTGACGACAATATGCTTTTTGGGTACCCTTCAGTTTAGGAAGATTCTCTCTTTAAAAACCTTTTGAATGACTTCTATGATGCTTCAGGAACTATCATCAACACGGCTAAATCACAGATCTTCTTTTTTCACACTCCCACTGTTACTCAACATGCCATTGCCAGTATCCTGGGCTTCTCCATAGACTCCTTACCTTCTAAATACCTTGGAGCCCCTCTTATTGATTTTGCCATCAAGCATGCCTCCTGGTGTTTGTTCCTTGAGAAACTTGAATCACATCTCAATTTATGGACTCATAGAACTCTGAACATAGCCAGTCGATTGGTGCTAATCAAATATTTTCTATAGATAATGCTGCTCTACCTATTCTCAATCCTTGCATCACCTAAATGGGTCATTAAAAAAATAAAGGCTTTACAGCGTAACTTTCTTTGGGGTGCGTTGAAGCCCCGAAAATCAGGTCTACAACAAGGGGGATACCCGCCCGGTCTGGACCTTGGTTGGCAGCTCCTTATCCGTTTGGTATAGCGGGTCCAACTGGGGATATGGGACCAGTTTCCCAATTTTTGAGTGTGTGTGTGTAGAATTGGATGTTTCTGATCTAATGATTCCTATTTAAGATGTTTTAATTCTAACTTTAATCTAGTGCCATGCTATTGTATTCTAATAAACAGAAAACATCTAAATCTATGCTAACCCGGGGTGTAATTCTTCTATTATGCGATCTAAAAATATTTCAAATAACAACTGGTAATAAAGATCATTCATCTATTATGAGAAAAGAATTCAATAAAGGTGAACCACTTCATATAAAAAGTTAGACGAAACAGTTGTGAAAAACATATCGCATAGTGAGTTATTCATACATTAAGCATAAATAAATAGCTATCACCGTACAAAAGTGCCAAATGATAACTCAGGCATTCACACATTAATATATAAACAACTAAAACTGAATATCACTTTAACACATAAGCAGAAATGGTTAAGAGATAAAAGTACCATTTATAACTAGTCCTACTCATGAGCTTCAAGCGATAATCATTTATCTCTCCTTAATCTAACATCCACTAAGAGTACAGAAGTGCAACATCAGTAGCAGATATTAAATTCAAACATTAACAAATCCTGTTCCATTCATTCATCAAAACCTCCTCAGAGGGTGCAAAAGTGCATGTTCTGAGGACAAGTTTTTGACAAAATTATGGACCCTTCTCTAAATGCATGAGAAGGGTTTAAATACTACGGATGCGGTTTAAATGACCGTCCTTTTTCTAAGAAAAAATAAAATAAAATTATTTCTAAAATTAAATATAGCATCTAACTATTTATGTATTTGCTCCTTAATATCGCAAGCATTCAGCATTGCCTGAGAAGAGTCGGTCGACCGACTTTAGCTTATAATTGTGATGTGAAACGAAATTAGCAAGATCTAGCACCATCTTTTCGGCAGAGTCGATGATGTATTTGGGAATCATCTGCTGACTATGTGACTTTATCATGTATGCCCAGTATTATTCCCAATTTAACTTGATTAACCCTGAAATTGCTTCTGCCTTTTCTTTAGCTTTCTGTTTCTAGTGTGGCCTCTTTGCAATTTTTTGGGGTTTGCAGATAACTGAGCAATTGGAAGCTTTCCTTTTTGAGCAATTTTCTCAGCGATGCGCAATTAGCGCTAGGCGCTAATCGCGCATCGGAAACTACCTCTGTTTCTTGATTCGAGCTTCCTTGATGCGTTTTTTGCCTTTTGTGCCTTTTGGGAGATATAAAGATCAAACTTTGTGAAGATAATGATTCTGTAAGCTCTTGACCTGAGTCTTAAACTTTTCATCTCTGTCATCAACATTGTCCGTGTATGTGAGAATTTGGGGCCTTGCTGCTTTCTAATGTAGGAATGAATGAGCTAACTCTGTAACTGATGTTTCAGCCGACCTTGATGGGCCTGTAGTCACCAAAAATCCCATTACCTTAGGATTTTCCTTCCCAAGCAGATTAGGTGCACCTTCCCAGATGGAAATTGGACT
Organism: Pinus taeda; assembly: GCA_000404065.3. Lineage (NCBI taxonomy): Eukaryota > Viridiplantae > Streptophyta > Pinopsida > Pinales > Pinaceae > Pinus > Pinus taeda. Next base: position 2,302 of record APFE030119634.1, on the reverse strand, counting down.
CCTGCCTTTCTTCTTCATAGTATCCTGCACACTGTCTTGTATAACCTTTTGTTCTTCGTTCTTGCAGTTTACAAATGAGGTGAAAGTAATGATAAAATAATGACAGGAAAGCTTCAAATGCCAAAGATATGGAAAAACACGCCATCTTACGTGAACTGGCTCCTTGATAAACACAAAACCATGTTTTATTAACAATTGGCATATAACTCATTAATTATCATTAAAACGCATGACCAGTTCTTGGTTTATGGAAAAAGTTTTTTCTTGAATATTGAGCCAGGAAAATCTACGATGGAATGATTCTGTGATTTGCATCGCAATATAGCAGATCGCAACATCGCATTATCGCTGCATCGCAATATCGCAAGATCATATTATCGCAAGATCACATTATCGCTGCATCGCAATATCGCAAAATCGTTTAATCGTTATGTGTATTTTATGTGTTTTAGAGATATGCGATATGCGATATCGCACATCGGCGATTTTGAGGTTTTCCAACATGAGTACTCATTGATGCATGCGATGTGATGGAGTTTCGTGTCACAATCTCGCATTTTTTAGCTCATAAGAAGGCATCCTATCATTTTTTACACGATGCGATATTTCTTAAGGAGTGACTTTACTTCCTTTATCATGAAACTTAAGCTTTTTTAGATTTTTCAAAGGCATTTTCCTAAGTCCATGATGGTAAGGTTTATCCAAAAGGAATTCTAAGCACTAAGTGATTTTTTAAAAAAAAATTGACTAAGGGTCCCCACTTATTTAGTATTAGCAATAACACTATATAAAGAGAGGGGTTGTTGGTGCCCACAACAATTGGCGATTCACTTGGAAGAACCAATTATCTCTGTTTTTCGATTGAATTTCCTAAACTTCCAAAGAAGAAAATTTTTTAGAAGGTTAAACTTTATTATGGAAAGATAAAGTACATTATGCTCTAACCTATCAATGACATTTTGTTTCAACTATTTTCGACTTTGATTATTTTCTTCCTCTAGCTAGTCCTTGTATTTACATCAGTCATTACTTGGTATGTAAAGGTAAAACAAAGTCTTCTCTATAAACCAGTTTTAAATATGCTCATTTGTCGTAGGTAGAGCCTCTGCTGCCAGCAGGCGTTTATAGCCTCGACAGGGTTTACCTATTACCCCAGCAGATCTTGTATCCTACTTAAAGCAACCTACAACTCTCAAAGAAGACTCCATATCACACTTATTGTTGATTTGTTTTTTACTCTTAAAGAACAATGTCTTGGTTTGATAGCCAATTTATGACACAGTCATTCACTTATTTATAACTTTGCTGAACAAGTTGGCTCGTGATGAGACCCCTTGTCTTTTGATGCAACAATCTTGAGTCTTTGCCTATTGTGTATGCAGTATTGCAAAGTCAGAAGTTTAATATCTTGTGATTATATAAGCCGACTCGTGATGAGACCTGCTCATTCTCAAGATGAAGTGTATCCTTGGATTGTCCTCTGAAAGTTTGATTCCCTTAGCAGGAGGAAGTCATTGTTTCCTTAAGATAGCTCTGGACGACCAATAATAGGGTTTTTGGAAAATAGCTATTCTACAGAGAATTCTTTATTTGTTATTGATACCTTTCATTGCACTGATACAAAAAAATTTCTCAACTAAAGGTGTTTTCATCAAACTTTATGAAGTTGAAACTAGTATCATATCTAGGTTAGAGTCTTTAACTGTATCTTTCAATAATAAAGATCAATTTTCCAAAAGATTTTCTATTTATATAAGCAAAAATTCAAAATCTGAAAGAGAAATGGTATCTTATTCATAAATGCCTAATGTAACCATTCACAACTGGTTTTATTATGAAAAGAAAAACAATTAATCCTACGAAATAGAAGAATAATCTTCTATGGAAAATATTTCTTGAGAATTTGTGCGTTAACAGGCAAAGAGTCTCTTTTACCTGCTAAATCCTGTAACATAAACGTTGATGGACCTATGAATTCTACATTTTGAAAAGGACCAAGCCACATTCTTTGAAATTTTGTATGTTTTCCTTTCTCTTCATGAGCCTTGTCCCATTTTAAAACTAAATCTCCTATTTGAAAATATTTTCAGGTCATTATGTTTGAATCAAAAGAGGATTTTACTAGTGCTTGATGATGAGCATGGGTTTTCTTAGCCTGTTCTCGTTGTTCTTCCAATTTGATTACTTCCATTTGTCTTAGCTATAGGGAAGAAGTTGGTACTTCATCAATGTATTGAACTAGAGACAAAGAGGGAATTGCTAAATGAGTCGGAAGAACCACTTCTTTCCCATAAACTAAATT
>APFE030119632.1:4715-17488 GCA_000404065.3 Pinus taeda | reverse complement strand
ATATAACCTACTATGCTCTCCCAATATATACTCAACGATATGTGGGAGCACAAGTATGTACTGGAACTTGTTGTCTCAAAGAGGAGGAATCACCCAACCTACGATGAAAGCGATAGTTACCAGGCTTTACGACGCCGGAATACGTCTCTAGCCTAGACTTCTAAATGTTGTGCATTGGGTTCCAAACGTTTTTATGTTTATTGAAAGCTATTTTATAGTTGATCTTTCTTAAGAAATTTGCCTTTAAGGTTGACCGCGTGATGTAGATATACAATTCCTAAATATGCGATCTAAGATGATAAACAGACGTTTATTTTCTTTTTGCAATGAAAATCCTAGCTACTAAGGAAAGAGAAGTGAAATTGTTTCAACATAGAGAGAGCACAAACTAAGATGCACTGTCCTAAATCAATTTCCGCATGCATTCTAAATGCAAATGCACATGCAAGTATTTGTTTTCCAGTTTCTTAATGTTTGAATGACAAAAAAAATGCTACAAATTTATAAGACTTTGTATCTGCTTTGTGGCTAATGTACAATTGATGGCAGAGGATTTTCTATCATGGTCCATGGATGGAATATAAATTAAACAAAAACTTAGAAAGGAGATTAAGGCTGCTACCAGAGATGGAGTTTTGTGAAATCTTTTCCTCACGCATCTATAGAGAATTCAATAAACAAAAAAACAGATTACCTAAAGAAGTATTATCAATAAACAAGAAAACAGATTACCTAAAGAAGTATTATCACTGCAGGAAGGGCAATGTATACAAAGTTACCGATGAATTTTTCCTTCCAGCATCAGTTCCTTCCCTACACTGATTTTCACAAAAAAATCAGATATTCTGCTCTAGAAGTTAATCTTGTGAATTGTTAATAACTTTACGTAATGGCCTAATTTCAGGCAAATTTGAATGTAAATTTGGTGCTTTCTAGAAAAGCTGAGGCAAAAAATGCCTAGAGATGACTGTAAAAATTAGGTTATACAAAACCCTTTTGGGGTCTTCTGGACAGAAGGTCACAGAGACCTTAAGTTCTGAAAGTGTTCATAAAAAATAAATTAAAATGTATATTTTGATTTCTCCTATAACATATTATAATGTTTTTTACGTGAATAAAAAAGGGATCCTTTCAGGCACAAACCCATATAACCTCCCGGCATCTCTTCTTCATTATTCATTTATGATCTCAACAATTGCTTCATTCTGACCTAACTTGATGCTTATTAAAAAATCTCGTTGTCTTGAACTCAGCTGCATACATGCACAAAACTATGTTTGGATCCTCATTTAACATGCTCTGATGTTAACTTTGGAATGCAAACACATAAATAAGAGTCAATATGATAATGGACAGAACATATAACATTATTTTTATGGATGATATTACAGAAATTATACAAGACAGAAAAATCATGCTCTCTCACATAAGACACCCTTAGGAAGTTATGGTTGTTTAACTACCTTGCACTAACCTGTGCTTTTGATGTTACATGTCAGTCACATTTACCAACATTAATATGAATTGAACACTAAATTGGTCGCTAGCATTAAAGTCATGCAATAATGTATAATATTTGTACTTAACAAAACAATGAATCTCTTTGTTTGCTCTTGCAACAATTTGGTGATCCACTAATACTATATCTAAATGGATCAAGTTTGATTGGGAGACTGGGACCCAGAATGGTTTAAAGCCATAACACTCCAATCAAAAGGATTTATCATGGTATTCTTCTTGATTCCTGAATACAGACACTGTGTTTGGAGGAGATTTATGGATGATATGGCAAACTGTGCCAATCCCTTTGAAGCATAGCCATCATCTAATCTAGCGTAGTTTAGACTCCTTGGCTTACCCCTAGAGTTTTGGCATGAATTGATCTTTTCATAGGTTGAAAACTATTTAGGTTTACATTTGTATTATCAAAGATCACAACGGGTTAATTCAATCAAAGTTGTTGGTTAACTAATGGGAGCAAATGCACTTATTTTTGAGGCAAGAGGCTATCACTTTGCTGTTTGTGAGGAAATTAGTGTTCCCTAAGAATACCCTAAATTCAACATATCCATGTGGATATGAGGTGTGATGACTCACCAGGTACAAGGATAAATGAATTTTTTCCCATAGGGCTTTGCCATGATTTGTCTGCAGGGGGTTATGGGTATAAAGGACAATCCTTATCACCAGGTACAAGGACAAATGAAGCCTGAAAATGTCAAAGCTCAAAGAATTTTAAAAACCCCAGAGATAGAGAAAGAGAAGACTTGAGGTTTCTTTGACAACACTTGCCAATGAATTCCATCTAAATGTGGTTCTGGCAGCATTTTATATTTCAATGAATCCCATTCATCTCTTTCAAGTATGCTATAGGCCAGGGGACAAATAGTAGAGCAGAATTCTGTGACATAAGATTATTGCTGCAACATGGAGTTCAAAAAGATAATGCCAGGCTACAGGTAATGGAAGATTCTAAATTGATTATGGATTGGACAAAAAATATGGTGTTGTGGACAACCATGAATGGGGACAGGGTTTTTGAGGTCATAGTGAAGTTTTCTAAAATATTTTTCTCGCGCATCTATAGAGAATTCAATAAACAAGAAAACAGATTACCTAAAGAAGTATTATCACTGTAGGAAGGGCAATGTCTACAAAGTTACCGATGAATTTTTCCTTCCAGCATCAGTTCCTTCCCTACACTGATTTTCACAAAAAAAATTAGATATTCTTCTCTAGAAGTTAATTTTGTGAATTGTTTATAACTTTATGTAATGGCCTAATTTCAGGCAATTTTGAATGTAAATTTGGTGCTTTCTAGAAAAGCTGAGGAAAAAAATGCCTACAGATGACTGTAAAAATTAGGTTATAAAAAACCCTTTTGGGGTCTTCCAGACAGAAGGTCACAGAGACCTACAGTTCTGAAAGTGTCAATAAAAAAAATGAAAATGTATCTTTTGATTTCTCCTATAACATATTATAATGCTTATTTCGTGAATAAAAAAGGGATCCTTTTCAGGCACAAAATCATATAACCTCCCGACATCTCTTCTTCATTATTCATTTATGATCTCAACAATTGCTTCATTCTGACCTAACTTGATGCCTATTAAAAAATCTCGTTGTCTTGAACTCAGCTGCATACATGCACAAAACTATGCTTGGATCCTCGTTTAATATGCTATGATGTTAACTTTGGAATGGAAACACATAAATAAGAGTCAATATGATAATGGAAAGAACATATAACATTATTTTTATGGATGATATTATAGAAATTATACAAGACAGAAAAATCACACTCTCTCACATAAGACACCCTTAGGAAGTTATGGTTGTTTAACTACCTTGCACTAACCTGTGCTTTTGATGTTACATTTCATTCACATTTACCAACATTAATATGACTTGAACACTAAAGTGGTCGCTAGCATTAAAGTCATGCAATAATGTATAATATTTGTACTTAACAAAACAATGGATCTCTATGTTTTCTCCTGCAACAATTTTGTGATCCACTGATACTATATCCAAATGGATCAAGTTTAATTGGGAGATTGGGATCCGAATGGTTTAAAGCCATAACACTCCAATCAAAAGGATTTATCATGGTATTCTTCTTGATTCTCGAATACAGACACCGTGTTTGGAGGAGGTTTATGGATGATATGGCAAATTTTGCCAATCCCTTTGAAGCATAGCCATCATCTAATCTAGCACAGTTTAGACTTCCTGGCTTACACCACTCTGAAACTGCTTCTGAACCAAGTTTTCTTTCTTGGGGATGCGTGTTACCTCAGAGATAAATTCTGGGTAGATTTGTAGTCTAAATAAACCGAATTTGAAGAGATAGACAGGTTGCAAGTTAAGCTCGACAACCAGGTTCCAATATTTTATCCACCTTGTTTATTTGGCCACTATTAGGAAGCAAATGACTTCTGTACTTTTTGTTTGTTGACTGCATGCTCAGATTAAAAAGAAAAAGTTTATTTGTGGGTCCTACTGTTATATATATATATATCAACATTCTCTTAATTTTTTAGTTGTTGTTGTTATTATTATTATTTATTTACAAAATGTTATTCTGCTAAGGAATTTTCTGAAGCTTAACATCTTCTACCAGTGAATTTTTCTGCTGATACTTCGCAATATTTTGCATATTATTTATCTCAGAATTTCTTTATCCTTGTGGTTAAAGGATAGTACTAATCTTATAAGAACATTCAACAATTGCTGCAAAGAGAAGCTAAATAACCCCACTTGCATTTCAGTTCTCCCAAAGATGCTTTATAGAATACTAAGGGGAAAAAATAGTTAAAAGTGTTTTAGGATCGTGGTTTTGCATCTCCCATGACATGAGATATTGTTTCATGATATAGAAAACATTGTGGGACTTAGTAGTACCCTCTTTTAACACCCTCTTGGACGTGGCTTAATGTGTACATAGCATGTAAATTTCTATTTTGCTTATATGCAAATGAAAGGTACCTCCTGATGAAAATCTGTGTAGAAAACATTGTGAGACTTAGCAATAACCTGTTTTAACACCCTCTTGGACATGGCTTAATGTGTACATAGCATGCGAATTTCTATTTTGCTTATATCCCAAATCAAAGGTACCTCCGGATGAAAATCTATGCGTATTTATGCCAGATTGTATGCCTATATAAACTTCTGGTAGGAAGCACAAGGCTAGTGAATCTGAACACTCTATAGGCTCTCTCATTTTTCATATGTTAGACATAAAGCTATGTGTCAAGCACAATGCAATCACTCAAAAACAATTAATATAAAGTGACCATACAAATTCCTTCCATCAGATTTAGAGGAGGGGCTATGATTTGACTAGTAGCAATTGGAAAGGGGAAGCTAGAGGAAACATGGGTGTCACTCACCCAACTGTTCCCTCATGGCATGAAGGATGGCATTAACAAAGTATTAGAACCTGCTGGTTCAGACAAGTGACTAAACAAACCAAAAAGCCCGTTCCGTTCTAGACCAACTCTCATTTGGTTGGGCCCACACACAATGCAGGTAGAAGAGGGAAAAAATAGTGTCCCCATCATATCCAATCTATCCAAATAGAGGATTACAACCACAATGCAATTCTTCAACACCTGGACATCAATGTCTTAACTACAAAAGGAATGTTTCTGAGCGAGGAGAGGGTATGAATTAAATTATAAAGAAAGATTGGCAAAATCATATCATGATTTGGGAACCATTTCAAATCCTCTGTTAAGTATGCAGTTGATCTTTTCAGGCATTGAAAAAGAAGGGATATCCAAAAGCCCTAAGATACATCACTGAGTTTCATAAACAAACAGTAGTGTTCTGGAAATACAATATGAAGTACTGGATTTCAAATTACATATTATAGATCTGATCAATCACTTGGGATTTAACAGACTCTCGTTGCCAAAAAACTTAATTAACTAAGTACAGCAGATGAATACCTGTATAGGATCGCTCTTATGTTAACAGCAAAGAAAGAATTACCTGTTCTTGTGTGGAGCTGGTTACCCTTGACGGTTAGGTGACTATTAGGAGAGCAAATGGGAAGTACCACAACAACCCAACAGAACATGTACCTACAACAAGAAACAATATGAGCAGGGTGTCTGATTGTCTTGATCGAGGTATTTATGCAGTTACAAATGCAGAAAACAGATTACCTAAAGAAGTATTATCACTGTAGGAAGGGCAATGTCTACAAAGTTACCGATGGATTTTTCCTTCCAGCATCAGTTCCTTCCCTACATTGATTTTCACAAAAAAAATCAGATATTCTGCTCTAGAAGTTAATCTTGTGAATTGTTTATAATTATATGTAATGGCCTAATTCCAGGCAAATTTGAATGTAAATTTGGTGCTTTCTAGAAACGTTGAGGCAAAAAATGCCTACAGATGACTGTAAAAATTAGGTTATAAAAAACCCTTTTGGGGTCTTCTGGACAGAAGGTCACAGAGACCTATAGTTCTGAAAGTGTCAATAAAAAAAAATGAAAATGTATATTTTGATTTCTCCTTAACATATTATAATTTTTTTTTCGTGAATAAAAAAGGGATCCTTTTTAGGAACAAAGTCATATAACCTCCCGACATCTCTTCTTCATTATTCATTTATGATCTCAACAATTGCTTCATTCTGACCTAACTTGATGCTTATTAAAAAATCTCGTTGTCTTGAACATAGCTGCATACATGCACAAAACTATGATTGGATCCTCATTCAACATGCTCTGATGTTAACTTTGGAATGCAAACACATAAATAAGAGTCAATATGATAATGGACAGAACATATAACATTATTTTTATGGATGATATTATAGAAATTATACAAGACAGAAAAATCATACTCTCTCATATAAGACACCCTTAGGAAGTTATGGTTGTTTAACTACCTTGCACTAACCTATGCTTTTGATGTTACATATCAGTCACATTTACCAACAGTAATATGACTTGAACACTAAAGTGGCTGCTAGCATTAAAGTCATGCAATAATGTATAATATTTGTACTTAACAAAACGATGGATCTCTTTGTTTGCTCCTGCAACAATTTGGTGATCCACTGATACTATATTCAAATGGATCAAGTTTAATTAGGAGACTGGGACCCAGAATGGTTTAAAGCCATAACACTCCAATCAAAAGGATTTATCATGTTATTCTTCTTGATTCCTGAATACAGACACTGTGTTTGGAGGAGGTTTATGGATGATATGGAAAACTATGCCAATCCCTTTGAAGCATAGCCATCATCTAATCTAGCGCAGTTTAGACTCCCTGGCTTACCCCTAGAGTTTTGGCATGAATTGATCTTTCCATAGGTTGAAAACTATTTATATTTACGTTTGTATCATCAAAGATCACAACGGGTTAATTCAATCAAAGTTGTTGGTTAACTAATGGGAGAAAATGCACCTGTTTTTGAGGCAATAGGCTATCACTTTGCTGTCTGTGAGGAAATTAGTGTTCCCTAAGAAGACCCTAAATTCAACATATCCATGTGGATATGAGGTGTGATGACTTGCCAGGTACAAGGATAAATGAATTGTTTCCCGTAGGGCTTTCCCATGATTTGTCTGCAGGGGGTTATGGGTAGAAAGGACAATCCTTATCACTAGGTACAAGGACAAATGAAGCTTGAAAATGTCATAGCTCAAAGAATTTTGAAAACCCCAGAGATAGAGAAAGACAAGAGTTGAGGTTTCTTTGACAGTGCTTGCCAATGAATTCCAGCTAAATGTGGTTCTGGCAACATTTTATATTTCAGTGAATCCCATTCATCTCTTTCAAGTATGCTATAGGCCAGGGGACAAATAGTAGAGCAGAATTCTGTGACATAAGATTATTGCTGCAACATGTAGTTCAAAAAGATAATTCCAGGCTCCAGGTAATGGAAGATTATAAATTGATTATGGATTGGACAGAAAATATGGTGCTGAGCACAACCATGAACGAGGACAGGGTTTCTAAGGTCATAGTGAAGTTTTCTAAAATATTTTTCTCGCGCATCTATAGAGAATTCAATAAACAAGAAAACATATTACCTAAAGAAGTATTATCACTGCAGGAAGGGCAACGTCTACAAAGTTACCGATGAATTTTTCCTTCCAGCATCAGTTCCTTCCCTACACTGATTTTCACAAAAAAAAATCAGATATTTTGCTCTAGAAGTTAATCTTCTGAATTGTTTATAACTTTATGTAATGGCCTAATTTCAGGCAAATTTGAATGTAAATTTTGTGCTTTCTAGAAAAACTGAGGCAAAAAATGCCTACAAATGACTGCAAAATTAGGTTATAAAAAACCTTTTTTGGGGTCTTCTGGGTAGAAGGTCACAGATACCTACAATTCTGAAAGTGTCAATAAAAAAAAATGAAAATGTATATTTTGATTTCTCTTATAACATATCATAATGTTTTTTTCGTGAATAAAAAAGGGATCCTTTTCAAGCACAAACTCATATAACCTCCTGACATCTCTTCTTCATTATTCATTTATGATCTCAACAATTGCTTCATTCTGACCTAACTTGATGCCTATTAAAAAATCTCGTTGTCTTGAACTCAGCTGCATACATGCACAAAACTATGCTTGGATCCTCATTTAACATGCTCTGATGTTAACTTCGGAATGCAAACACATAAATAAGAGTCAATATGATAATGGACAGAACATATAACATTATTTTTATGGATGATATTACAGAAATTATACAAGACAGAAAAATCATACTCTCTCACATAAGACACCCTTAGGAAGTTATGGTTGTTTAACTACCTTGCACTAACCTGTGCTTTTGATGTTACATGTCAGTCCCATTTACCAACATTAATATGACTTGAACACTAAAGTGGTCGCTAGCATTAAAGTCATGCAATAATGTATAATATTTGTACTTAACAAAACAATGGATCTCTTTGTTTGCTCCTGCAACAATTTGGTGATCCACTGATACTATATCCAAATGGATCAAGTTTGATTGGGAGACTGGGACCCAGAATGGTTTAAAGCCATAACACTCCAATCAAAAGGATTTATCATGGTATTCTTCTTGATTCCTGAATACAGACACTGTGTTTGGAGGAGGTTTATGGATGATATGGCAAATTGTGCCAATCCCTTTGAAGCATAGCCATCATCTAATCTAGCACAGTTTAGACTCCCTGGCTTACCCCTAGAGTTTTGGCATGAATTGATCTTTTCATAGGTTGAAAACTATTTAGATTTACATTTGTATCATCAAAGATCACAATAGGTTAATTCAATCAAAGTTGTTGGTTAACTAATGGGAGCAAATGCACCTGTTTTTGAGGCAATAGGCTATCACTTTGCTTTCTGTGAGGAAATTAGTGTTCCCTAAGAAGACCCTAAATTCAACATATCCATGTGGATATGAGGTGTGATGACTCGGTAGGTACAAGAATAAATGAATTGTTTCCCATAGGGCTTTGCCATGATTTGTCTACAGGGGGTTATGGGTAGAAAGGACAATCCTTATCACTAGGCACAAGGACAAATGAAGCCTGAAAATGTCAAAGCTTAAAGAATTTTAAAAACCCCAGAGATAGAGAAAGAGAAGACTTGAGGTTTCTTTGACATTGCTTGCCAATAAATTCTAGCTAAATGTGGTTCTGGCAGCATTTTATATTTCAGTGAATCCCATTCATCTCTTTCAAGCCTGGACGATTCTATTGGACGTGATGGTTCTCTGCCCTTATGCTTATCCGATGCTTCAGACATTTCTTCGGGATTACCATGGGACTCTCAGGGTTTTGCTCTTGGCATCTCAGATGAGACAGAGACTGGGGTTTGTATTTTTATATTAACCCCTTCCTCTAGTCTTTTATTTTCTCTTTTCCACTTTAATACAGATCTCTCTAACCCACTGCACCTATTTTTGAATGGCTAGGTTTCTGATACCCCAGGGCTATCCTTACCCTCTGGTAAGAACTTACTACTTTTATTTTTATTACTAAAGTCCAGTTTCATATGGTTCTTAGTGCTCATTCCTTTTAAAAATAAAAATTGTATTTAAACATTTTTGTGTTTAATCTACGGGTAGCTATGAACCCCATCTTTGAATTAACAGAGTAGACTAACGAACTTTAAAATGGGAAGGGTTCCATGACATTTGAACTTTGGATTCTCTCTTGAATCATTGATGCTCCTTACAAACTGGTAAGGGTTAATCCCATACCAATTAGTGCTCATTGATTGTAATGGGTTGCCTTTAATTAGAGCCTCCGGAGCTGGACCTGAGGGATTGGATCCTGCGACAAAGAGCAGAGCCTCCTGTAGAGAAGTTTCCCTTGATGAAAGAATTGGAGCTAAAGGGCCGTCTCCACATAAGATTGTAAAATATCCTTCAATGACTCTAAACCATTAGAGTAGAAAAAGAGTGTGAGGTGCCAAAAGAGAAGGAGAAATGGGTTTTTTCCAGGAAGATTTGGGAAGCAGTGGAGGAAGAGGACCATGTGCTTTTGGCCTCGGAGACAAAGAAAAAACAGAAAACAGTCGCTTCTCATCAGGTATTGTTGTTGATAATTATATTTCCTTTAGTTGTTATATCTACTTTTGGTTGCTTGAGCCAGAAGATTTTCATGAATGTAAATGTTTCATTTTCAGTATGCATGTGTTGCATTATAGCTAATTTTATAAGCTTAGGAACAATGCAGGATGATAATGGTGATTGTTATGATGGTTTGGCAGGCAAAGTGAAACCATCTAACATTATTGAAGTTTTCCACATGGAGGAAGAGTCTCATTAAGATAAGGAGGACAAATTGTTAACCATTGCAGATTCTGAAACAGAGAGTGCAGTTGCTGTAGGTTCTAAAACAGAGGATGTCTTAGAAACGAATAATATTGTTGAAAGGAGGAAAACATTTCAAAATTGTCATTCTCCGGGTTTAGATATGAGTATGGCAACATTTAAGGAGGATTCACTACAAGAGAACAAGCAAGAAGATGATGATTTGGAAGGCAGAGCAAAACCATTTGACCTAAATCAAGCTTTCCATACAAAGGAAGAATTTGATCACAATGTGGACACATCGCTAACTACTATAGATTTTGAAACAAAAAGCACAGTTGCTGTAGATTCTGAAACAGAGGATGGACCAGAAAATAATAACAGAGTTGAAAGTAGGAAAGAATTTCATTGAAAAAGAAGAGATATCCAAAAGCCCTAAGATACATGACTGAGTTTCATAAACAAACAGTAGTGTTATGGAAATACAATATGAGGTACTGGATTTCAAATTACATATTATAGATCTAATCAAACAGTTGGGATTTAACAGACTCTCTTTGCCAAAAAACTTAATTAACTAAGTACAGCAGATGAATACCCATATAGAATCGCTCTTAAACAGAAAACAAAGAATTACCTGTTCTTGTGTGGAGCTGGTTACCCTTGATGGTTAATCTGTGTAGAAAACATTGTGAGACTTAGCAATAACCTGTTTTAACACCCTCTTGGACATGGCTTAATGTGTACATAGCATGCGAATTTCTATTCTGCTTATATCCCAAATCAAAGTTACCTCCGAATGAAAATATGTGCGTATTTACGCTAGATTGTATGCCTATATAAACTTCTGGTAGGAAGCACAAGGTTACGCGGGCTACGTGGCCCTCATGCAGGGAAGAAAGACACGTTTCGTGCGGCCGTCGTCGTTTCATTCATTGCCAAGAGTCTCATCGCCAGGAGGCCCAGCTTTCATAGCCCATAGCCAGATCCTCCCTCTCTGTCTTCCAGCCGGTGGGAAAAAAATACATTTTTCCATGAAAAAAAAAACATATTAAACCAATGGCAGAAAACACCCCAATCGTCTAACACAGAATCAATGGCTCAAGATCACACATGTCACATTTTAGGGATGTATTTCTCAGAGGGAACGCCTTACGACGTAATTATGTATATTTTCTTATTATGAAAGTTATGGAAATTTCAGTTATATTTTGAAAAAATCCATGTTTTTTTGCCATGAAAGTTATGGAAATTCCGATTATATTTTGAAAAAAATCAGTAGGGATTTTTGTGCATCTAATTAAAAGTTGTCAAACTTTATAATTTTAAATGTCTAAGAGGTTTTTGATGGCGCTGAATCTATTTCCACCATCAAAAACATAATTCAAATACTATCTTTGTAAGATTTTTTGAATTTTTTTTTGCCAGAATTCTAGCCAATTTTCACTCTCCAGACATTTCTTCCGCCTCCATAAATAACTCCCTTCTTAAAAAATTTATGCCCCTATATATTAAATATTAATAACACATTGATAATAATCCATTCAAATATACTTTAAATTGATTATTTATATCGTGTAATTTAAGTAATTAATATATATGAATGAGAGAGAATGTGTATTACTTTTTAATAACTTTCCAGAGATTAAGAATAAATATGAATGATAGTTTTTGTCTTTCATATTTTTAATAAATTTTATATGTAAAAAGATTAAATTAAATTGTATATTTATAATTTTATGTATTTATATATAATATAAAAATAATAAATATGTTTTGTTTAAAATAAATAATTATTATATAAATTCAATATGTTATATATGAATTAATTTGTGATAGGAAGATAATAATATTTTTTCTAATTATTTTAATTAAATTTAAGTTTGTCCCATTTATACATAAAATAAGTAAATAATATTTGTAATAAATTTATTTAGAAATTCGTATAAATAATTATAAATATGTCATGGGTATATATTTACATTTGAAGTGTAAAATATGTTTATGTTCACATGCTTATTTAATTTTTTATTATAACAATTTAGAGAGAGATTGTATGAAAGTACACATCTATTATGTTTTCTTCATAATAGTATTAGAGGTTTTTAAAATTTGTACTCTGTTAGCCTCCTGCTGCAGCAGGATAATCATATTTCATGATTTACATTTTTACAGGCCAAATATGTCATATTTTGCATGCTGCAATGCTCCATATTTGCTTAACAGTCTCCAAGCGAAGAAGGCTACTCAGAGTTCATTTAACTGCCTTCCAAATTTTGAGAAGTTATTCCGGTGTCGCCAATTTTCAGTTAAAGGGAAGTCCAAACAACTTAATCTTGGTCTCCCTAGGTTTAAATTTCCTTTTTTAGAATATAGAGAATGAAAATCTGTCCAAACAGCTTAATCTTGGTAGATTCTTAGATAGGTAGAGAATCAAAGGAGCCCAACAGCTTAATCTGGGCCCTCGGATGAAATAAAGGTAGTCTGTAGATAGGAAAGCATGAAA
>APFE030119627.1:392397-409519 GCA_000404065.3 Pinus taeda | reverse complement strand
ATGCGCAGTGCCACTGATCCTATGCGTAGCGCTTTTTCCATGCCAGTTTTGGAAGGCTTCCCGAAGGCACAATAAATTGTAGAATATCTCATTGGAAATCTTGGTGAGTCTACTTTCTGGGACAACTTGAATTTTTTGATTTGGAGTCCATTTGCCCCTCCAAAAATGAAATATCCCAATACTGCTTCCTGTGTGGCAAAAAAGTGGCAGAGAGGGCACTTTTTGGGTGTTTTTGGCCCTTTTGGAGGTCCAAAACTTGTCAAAATTTCTCAGCCATTTCTGAGCATGCATAAATTTTCATGCTGATTCCAAGAATGTAAACGTTTTGGCAAATGGAGGCCCCCATCAAAAGTGTAGCGCTGGTGGCGCTACGCAACTGCTGAAAAAACCTGCGTTTAACATTTCTATGTGCAGCGCCACTGATTCTATGTGCAGTGCCACATTCATACCGCATTTTTGAGGCCTTCCTAGCATCCAAATTTGGTGTAGGATAGCTTTTTGGAAATATTATCTACTCTACATTCCAGAACATCTTGAATTTTCCAATTGGGAGGTCATTTACACTGTCAAAAGTCAAATCTCCCAAGATTGGTCAAAATGTGCAAAATGAGGCTCCCTAAATGCAGAGTGTTGTTGCAGTCAGCTTTTGAAGGTCGTACTCAACTCTAAATTGAGCTCATAATAGCTCATTGGAAAGATATTTGTGTCTAGGTAGCATCTAACTCATTAGGAAAGTCATTTGGCCAACCAAGCTAGGAGAAATCTTGATTTTCCTAAGGTCACTCCAGAGGTGTAGCAGCTCTCCTGAGGCAACTATATTTTTGACATTTCTCTAAAACATTGACACCTATGTAAAATGTGAAGGAGGTGTTTCTTCCTTGGCCTGTTATGGACAAAATGTCTCTCACTTTTGTCAAATTCATCTTCTATTTCTCAGAAACATCATTTGAGTAAAACCTACCCCAATGTGTGGAATAGGGGATTTGTCGAAATGAAGGGAAATGAAGGGGATAAGGGGCATCTAAATTCTTGAGGAAATTTTAGAAAGTAGGGAAGGATGTTAGGAAATAGGGTAAAGTGGAATTTCAAAGATTGACTGAGGGGAAGGGGTTCAAAAGGGAAAAACACAGGCCTAACCTAGAAAATTGTCAAATTGTAGCAATAATCTATGGTTTGTGGGAAAATGATGAATTTCAGGGATATCAATGATGGGAAGTGTTTAATAATGTACATTAAGGATAGGGGAAGGTGTATGAACATTAGGACAAAGGTTTTGTTGATGACTTGACCATACAAGAGAAATTACCTTCAAAACCCTAGGAGAGGGAAATGAGTCTCACCCAAGCACAACTGAAACACGAACAAGGTGTAAAATGACCCATTGGAACCTGAAATGATGATGGAAACCCTTTGAATGATGGTACACTCAGTTGAATGGTGACATCGACCAACATTTGGACAACTTTCAAAGGAGTGAAAACAAACCCTAGACCTAATACCTAGTGACCAAATTTTACTTGAAAACTCACTGAAATGACACAATTTGACTTTTACACCCTAACACCACTTTGTAAGAGCATGTTTGATCATTGGTGGAAGGTTTGAAAGACTAACACTAACACCATCAACCGCATTTCCCTCCCAGTGCATAAAGCATGTTTCCCCATCTTTCGAACTAAGCACAGTTCCTTTGATCCTCCGCACCTAGGGATCAGGTCGTGGAGTCCTTTAACTGCCTTATTGTCTTGTAGTAGTTTCATGCATGTCTCTAAAAAGAAAGTAAGCATAGACAGATCCATTCGCAGTTCTAGTTGATCCTTACTAGCTAAAGTAGAGGCCTCCTTGAAGCTCTTCTTAGCTTCCATAATCATTTCCATTGTGCGTTCCGAGTCAAGCTTAGATTCCCTCATAGGGGCCTTGTTAACCCATGTATCATCCTCTGGTTGCTTTCCTTATCATCCCCTATAGTCGCACCACTTCTAAGCACCATATTCACGTTAGTGTCTTCTTCACGTGGTTCAAACCTCATCATTTTTATATTATGAGTTGGGGTAGGTTGTAGTACCGTTTTCTCGTGCATCTGTGTGATCAACGTGAGACAATCTACTACTTCATGGTCAAATTGATAACAATACGAACAACATATTCTAGTCAGATTCATACAGTCGCGTGCATAGTGCCCAGGTCCTCCACAATTGTAACAGATTAGCTCTCCATGCCCTCGTCTAGGACCCTTTCCTCCTGTTATCGGGAAATCTAGTGTCTATGTAGAGCTGCTAGTCTCACTAAGATGGGTAGCTATCTTAGAAACAAATAGATTAAAGTTACTTTCATTTTCCTTTACGAAAAGTAGATAGGAGAGGAGCAAAGAATACCCACCTCAATCTTTCGCTTGGTTCCTTACTTGTTCCTTCTCGCCTTTGACAGATCTTTGCCACTCCTCCCTTGACTACTCCGCTTCAAAGAGTACCTGTAAAGTCAAAGCAACATAATGCCTTCAAAGTGCATAGATTTACAATCATAAACAATATAGGTCTAGATATATATTGACCACACAAATGTATATATTATCAAACATAAAAGAATGTGGAGGAAAAATTGAATAGCTTTATTGATATAAAGATTAGAAGAGAGGATTACAACCCATTGATCTGACCCACATCATCCTCCCGGCATGAAAGCCCTTTTTCACCTCATGAAAAGCTTAGATCACCCAGCGCTATGATATTCCACCAGGAAACCAACAACACTTCCTTAGAAGATACAAGATTCCAGCCTCCGGATCTCTGGGATGAGGGATCCATATATAGATGATTGTAAGAGGGTGAGTCAGCTTTTGGATTTTTATTAGTGTCCTCTCTCTGATATTTCTTGATTCCACTTGGAGATTGATGATCTGTTACTCATCCCTGGGCGAATTCAGAGAGGCAAGTGTAACAGGAGAAGTTTCTGGAAGATTCCATGATCATCCACCTTACAAACTGTCTTTGCCATTTGTCTACTCTCACCCATCGCACCCTATAGAAGGGCTTTCTAGTATGCATCGCACTTTTTACACAGAGTAGGTGAGATGCATTGCATTGTTAGCACTGGGCAATATGTATGGTCCAGTTTTGACCAGTTCTGAGCAATTTTTTGTGGAGACCTTCTAGGAGATGATGTAATCAGCTGAACTTGTTACTTTAGGGCATGAAACGATGCTTTTAGGGACTAAGAAGCCCTTGGTTTATGGACATATGTAATTGGGGTTTCAGTGCCTAAATATGTTTATAACAGTTGCCCCCTAAAGCATGAGGTTGAAAATCTTTTGATGTCGGGTGAAATGCTTTATCATGAGGATCCGAGGTTTTTCGAACTAGAAGGCGACCTGTAATAAGATACAATAAAATACATTATCTTCATAACATTTTCGTGATCTAGCTAAGGCGGGCATTCCCATGCTCAGCTTTATAAATTCATTTTCATGTACATAGGACAGTAACCGTCTGTGTGGCAGACTGATGATTCTGATAGAGCCATCATCCTTTGATTCGGATGATCATCTGCACAACAATGATGTACATTTGATGTCTTTATTTTCCAGAATATATTGTAGCCGAGATGGATGAAACTAGATTCAGGGTCTTCAAACTCGTCCAATCTTTGCCTGAAGTACAAGTCGACCCATGTGAAAAATGTTCTGGAGTCGAACATGGAAAGACATCACCTGATTACCAGCCAATGATGTAAGCTGTTAACAGGGGTAAGAGGAATCATTGATAATGATGATGACCCTCAAGGTACTATAGTACAATTTGCGTGGTGTGAAAAAGGGACTTGGCGTCGAACGCCACGCAAACTCTTTCGGTCGAAGGCCATTGATGTAAACCTATCGCCAGAAGTGAGAAACTTGCCATTGAGGCATGCAAGCTTCAAAATACTGAAAGGGTTGTTCCTAGGTTGACTTCTTGGATAATGAGCTGTCATCAACAAGAAGTAACCCATCGTAGGAGGGCCTTAATGAATCCCACATATATGACACGGAATGGAGAAAATGATTTTGTGCAGGTGAAAACGATCTGATGATACAGGGTTCAGGGTGGCGGTCATGAAAGAATGAATCGTGAAGGTATTGCAACGGGTGAGACACAGGCTGGGTTGGTAAACTCTCTGACCGACTTCTCTTGAACATATCGACGACACTAAAATGGATTGGTAGCGTTAACCCGAAAGATGGATGGTACAATGGACCAATGGTAATATGACCGGTAAACGAAATAACTCAACCTGACTCAATCATGGTGATGGAGTGAATGTGTCATGTTCAAGAGTGACTCGCTACCAATAAAGTTTCTTGAAGTTTTGTTCCCAATTTTCCCTAGTCATTGCTGACCAGTACCTCTTTATTTTTATTAAGCTTGAGGAGGATAACATATGCTTGTTTTATAATTTGCCCTTCGGGCAAACCCGTCGCTATATTTTAACGAGCCTAGCGATAGTGAAACTTGTTCTTGTCTCTATGGACAAGTTTGTTGCTATTGGTTTTGATGAGTTTAACAAAAAAGACAACTCGATCCTTTTTAAATTTTAGAGAGTCCGAAAATGGACGGAAAGGAAACTCTAGTAATCATTTTTCGTCATATAATCCGTTAAGTTTGAAAAAGTATAAAATAATATGAAATGGATGAATTTTCGATAGTTTTAATGAGTCGAACAAGACAAGCGATCGATCTTTTTGTGTAATAATCCCTCAAGTCCAAAAAAATTAAAATCTAGAGAAGAGATAGCACTCCCGGTAGCTTTAACGAGCTGGAGAGGCCAACTTCTTGGCAATCTTTTCACATTTTACGAGTCAGATGAAAAGAGCTTAAAGGAGACTCATCTTTGAGGAACGAGTGATATTTTCAGGTAGCTGCTAATTCCAGGTAAGGTTTTGGAATTTTCCAATCATGGCAGTGTCACAAGGATGGCTAACAGAATCACTCTTCGCAGTTGTTCCTCAAAAGGGTAAACAATCAAATGGAGGCGTATGATTAGCTAAATAGAGTGGAGGTGATGGCAAGAACACGACCAGGGCTGAGAAGTTGATGATAATTCATTCGCAATGGTTATTTACCGGAGGTTGGTTAATTTTTTAATGAATTAAACTCTGGGGGAACATTTTCTCATTGCTTAGGTTTAATTTTTAACAAGCTTAAACTTCACATAAAACTGCTCATTCCAATCATATAATAAGGATGTCTCATTGATAGATTCCATTTTTGTGGAGCTTGCACCTTTCAAAGCTTTGCTCCGCGCCATTTCACATGCAAGATAGGAACGACCAACTACTGTCCTAGGGGTTAATTACTACTGAGGTTAGGTAGGAAAACTCTTCCTTTACTTTGCTGGTGCCATCCGGCCCCTACAAAGGTGAACGGTCGATCCGACCAATCACCTAACCTAAGTGGTCATAGTCAACAAAACTATGGGGTTAGCATTACGCTTGCCGCTTTTCACTTACGCACAAAAGGTTTGCATGCCCCCAGGTATAGCGAAGTAGAGTTTCCAGGTTACCCTTCAATTTGCAGACAAAACATTTGCTTTGTCGGGAAGGGCCTACCTTCTGACGGAGGCATCTTATTCTGGTCTAATCCATTTTCCTAAACGGATGGGTGTATCAGACTAGTCATATATCCTCCACGGAACCCTATACCTGAAGTTTTCCTGCCAAAGCAGACCAGGGTGCATGCCCCCTGTGTTTCAGTCATGGCCACTGAATTACTCGCGTTCTTCAGGTGGATGGACTGGAGATTGATGAGACATTCCTTGCATGAAAAGACCAGTTAGGAATGGTACTTGACTGTTAGCTATGTGTGAGCCAGGGAATGAAAGCTGGTCTATGAGCTGGACCACTCGACCTTCATGCGGAAAACACATTACTCGAAAGAGTGAGGAGACAATGGCTCCCATGCTATAAATATAGTCACGCCCAAGGAGTAGATTATAATCTAAAGGTCCTTGGACTACCATTACGTTCAGATACATGGTTTTCCCTCTCAAAGTTATAGGAAAACTTGGAAGGATCCCTAATGGTCAACTAGTTCCTTTATTGAAGCTTGTTAGATTTCGCATCTCAAGCAGAAGTGATGGCGAACCAAGTGCTTTCCAAGCAGTTGATGAAAGGATACTCACAGAATCCCCTTCATCTATGATGGTACCAACCATGACCATTCAGTAAGCTTGTACAATGATTCAGAATGGTACATTAGATGGTAAACGGGGTCTTCTTAGTAGATTCCAATCGAAGGAAACGACTAGGTTGCTCGGAGGTGGGACCAAATAAACGGCCGGATATGACCCTGACGAAAATCCTTCCTGCGGTAAAGGAACATGTAGATTTCCCTCATGTTCATCGAAGTCTGTGTTTATGAAAAGAATTTGAACAGTGTTATTCTCATTCTCTTCGGTGACTGTATCATCCGAAGATGGACCTTCTGAAGACAGGTCTGGGTCGACTGCCACCTCAACCTTTTGACTTTCATCTGGTGTGGATTCAAAGGGCTTATCTTCAATGATAGATGCTTTGACTGACCACAAAGTTGTGTCAGTCGGATTTTCAACTAGCGATGGACTCCGCAAGAGTTTCTTGTACCCAGGAGGAAGCCGTAGCAGTGAAGCAGGACGGTTATCCAAGACCCTTTTAGCTTCATCCAAGAAGGGACAATGGTGGATGGCATGATTTCCTTCACATAGTTTGCAAGGAAATTTACATTTTCCTTTTTGTCCAGAGACTTCATTTTCGCTAGTTGACGGTGTACTCTCAACATGATCATCAGAGGTTGATGACACTAGATTGTGAAAACGAGGAGACTAGTCCCTTAAGATCCAAGGGATGCAAGGAAAATCTCGATGATAGTGGTCCCCTTTGCAAATGACACATGGAGATTTGGGTTTAGACGGTGCAGTGTGTGGATTTTCGCTAGATGATGCATGGTTTCCCTTTTTCACCTTTGGCTCCTTCTTCTTTTTCTCCTTTCCTTTATTCTTCATCTCAGTTACTTGGTTTTTAGATTTACCAACTTCACCAAGCGAAGAGGAAGGAGGGGAGGGAGAAACAAATGAAGCAGAAGGTTGGGGGGTAACTCTAGTATCATCTAGTTGCTGATTTGATTGCTCAGTAACCACGGCGATTTGAACGACAGAGGTCAAGAAGAGCCATATGGGCAAGCCAATTGTCAATCTTGGGAGGGACAATGTGGCCATATGAGGTGCACCAACATCTCCCCAAGAGGAGAAAGGACTAGGATTTCCCCTAAGGGGAAATCCCTGGTTGGTGGACTCCATTTTTCTCAACCTAAGACCAACAAGGGAATAGTGACGTTATTCCAATTAAAATAAATTTTAGACACTTTGACACAACCTGCTTTTTCAATTTGTAAGAGTCAAGAAAAAGCTAAAGATGACTCTAGTCACCTTCAATTTTTAATGAGCCTGAAGTGACAAGTGCTCAGATGGACCTTTTCCTTTAATGAGTCTGAAAAGGAATGAAAGAGACTACTCTGGAAATCTAGATAGAGGGATTACCAAACCAATCATAAAACTACAGAATACCTTTTACAATACGGTAGTCAATCTTCCTGAATGTTGTGTTCAGTGCATTGCAATCGATAGGACGCAGACACAACTTCCTAAGGATAAAGGATATAGCCTATTGTGGTCTCCCAATATATACTTGACGGTACGTGGGAGGACAAGTCCGTATAGGCACTTGTCATCTCAAAGAGGGGGAATCACCCAACCTACGATGAAAGAGATAGTTACCAGGCTTTACGATGTCGGAATAGGTCTCTATCCTAGACTTCTAAATGTTGTGCATTAGGTTCCAAAGCGTTTTTATGTTCATTGAATTTATTTTACAGTTGATCTTTCTTAAGAATTTTTCCTTTTAGGTTCACTGCGTAATGTAGATATACAATTCCTAAAATGCAATCTAAGATGATAAACAATCATTTAATCTTCTTTTTGCAATGTAAATCCTAGCTACTAAGGAAAGAGAAATGAGATTCTTTCAACATAGTGTTAGCACCTAAATCTGCCTTAGGTTGAAAGAAGGCAAAATTCAGGGTAACCACAAACCACGCTTAGTCTGGTAGCTAGCCCTACCAGAACAGGAGAGGGCTCTCTCCATGTCACGCTCAGTGAATAAATAGACAATATGGTCTAAGATGACTTATAATGAATATTGATTTTAGGCTAGGTAAATAGAAATGCAAACAAGAGGCAATTTTTGATAAATGACTGTGTTTCTGGGATGTATGGGACCAAGGAACAACAATGAACAGAGAATTTAACACAAAGGCACAGATTACTTCGTGAGGAAAGACAGGCAGAAAGTCTAGCAATTAAATTTGAAATAATGCGAAATGGAAAGATTGTTTAGAAGGGTGAAAAGGGCATAAATACATGAATCCTTTTCAATAGAAGAAGAACACAGAACATGAAACTTTCCCACAGGCAGAGCAATAAACATGAATTCTACCTTATCTTACTTAGAAAATTTCATTGGAAATGAATATGAATGAACTGTGAAACATAATGAAATACATATGAAACATTAAGAGAACACATTTGCTACACTCACACCACATGAATCTCATGAACCAGATCCACTACCTTTCTTTAATTCTTTGTCAAAATATACAATGAAGAACTGAGTTTGTCTCCCACTGTCTCCTAGAAATTACAACCAACCCCTTGCAAATGGTTTTACATAAAATAAATAGATTTTTCCATTAGGAAATGGAACGACCCAGAGTTGGGGAGTTTCTCAAATCATTACAAACTGGAAATGGAAAGCTAACCATTAGTGACAGGTGCAGCGTTACAAAAATGACAAATTGCTTGAGTGATCGCTCGCCTTCCTTTGCCACTTGGATAGAAGCCAACCTTTAGTGAAAATACTTTTTAAACTTTTCCTTAGGTGCCGAGAAAAATATATTGTAAATGAGCGGGCCCACTTGGAGAAAGTCGTGAATCGAAATGTCCCAGAGCGGAAGTGATTTTGGCCTTTGGGTCTTTGTGTGCCACACCCAAAACTATATGGTCCGTGCCACTTTGGAGGAAATTTTGAGGTGCCTGCTGAAGTCCAAATTGTACCCAATTATGCTTGTTAGAAAGCCCTGCCTATCTACTTTCCAACGCAAGTGGAATTTCTGAATTTGGTACTCATTTTCCCCTCCAACAATTCAATCACCCAAGATTGCTTCCTGTGTGTCAAAATAGGGGCAGAGAGGTCATTGTTTGAGTGTTTATTACCTCCTGGGGACTCAAAACTTGCCCAAAATTCTTGGCCATGCACCAACAGTCATGATTGTTCATGATGAATCTAAAAATGCAAACCATGCTTGATTTGGAGCTCCCAATCATAAGCGTCGCGCCAGTGGCGCGGTGCATAGAGCCTGGACATAACATTGTTTGCAGGAGATGTTTGGAGGCCTTCCCGATGTCCAAATTGGGTACAGGATAGCGTGTTGGAAAGGTATTTGAGTCTACGTTACCAAGAAACTAGAATTGGGCAATTTGGAGTTCATTTTCCCTATGAAAAAGCAAATCTCCCAAGGTCACTTTAGAGGTGCATTAACTCTCCCGAGACAATTGTATATTTGACATTTCTCTAAAACCATGACACCTGTGTAAAAAGTGAAGGAGGTTTTTCTTCCTGGGCCTATTGTGAATAAAAACCTCTCTTGGTTTTCCAAAATTCATATTTTATTCCTTAGAAACATCATTTGAGTGAATTATTGAGCCTTCCTCTGGCCTGCAAGTATTATTTGAGAACAACAATTTGCAAACCCTAGACCTAATGACTGAAATGAATCTCTTCCATTAAAAGATCAAACATTGACTGTCATGGAATTTAATAAAAAATGATGAAAAGACCTAAGCCAGCAGGTGCAAGACATGAGGGGAATGAACTGACAAGACCCTTCCATCAGATTATGGCATGCTTCTAGCGGAATGCAGCTGAGTGAATGGAGCGAGACACCTAAAATCAGATGCAGAAAGAGTTTTGATCTCTGACGGAGGACTGACAAGATCGACTCTAACACATAGAGCAAAGAGCACACACTAGATGCACTGTCCTAAATCAAACCAACAAGCAGTCTAAATGCAAATGCACATGCATGTATTTGTCTTTTCTTTCTTAATGTGTGAATGACAAAAATAATGCTAAGTACAAATTTGAATCGTTTCAAGTGACAGTACTAACGATTTTTCTTTTCAAAAAAACGAAAGGAAGATAATGATGACACTTTGTGATTTTGAATTGAAAACTACTTTTGACACTTGAAAAACTATTAATTCAAATCAAATACAAGAGTAACAGTGTAATCGACCATCGAGAACAATAGGATTCTTTTCTTTGACTGAAAAAGA
Source organism: Pinus taeda (assembly GCA_000404065.3). Lineage (NCBI taxonomy): Eukaryota > Viridiplantae > Streptophyta > Pinopsida > Pinales > Pinaceae > Pinus > Pinus taeda. The sequence goes on along the minus strand of APFE030119627.1, from coordinate 399,121 downwards.
CACTTGCGACACTTTCAAATCAAAAGACGACAGCTTGATTACGCTACTTCTTTGTAAAAGAGGACCGTAAATGGCAAACAATACACAGTTGTTTGTACCATGGAGGCTGAATCATGCAAAGGAAGGGAATTTCTACAGTGGTTTACTAATCCCAGACAGCAAAACTCCTGAATAAAGCTAAAGAGAGTGAACAAAAAACCAAAATCTGGAAGCAGAAGAGGTCTTATCTGATCATCGCACCTGTAACACAGGGAAAGTACGATTAATCTCACCTACTGTACACGGGAGGTGCGATGCATCCAGATTCCCAAGAGGAGAAGGTGCGATGGTCCAGGGATGAGACTTCAATTGGGTTCTTGGTCACAATTTGCAGCTCAGTTTAGGGATTTAAGCCGAGCAAATGATAGTCAGTAAATGTAAATCACAGGAGCTGATCTAATGAGTCTACTTGAGCCACCACCAAGGTGATTAGAATGTTTGCAAATCAATTGTTTAGTTTATAAACAAAACCCAGAGATAGAATGAAGTAGCATTGATCTACTTTGCACTTGCATAGCAAATGCAGGTCGAAGGCTAGCTGGCTTGACTTCAGGCTCTGTCTGTAAGTTTATAAAGCAAACAAACATAAACAAGCAAACAAACTACTTGTTCCCCAGCGGAGTTGCCATTTTGTTATTGAGAAATCTAGTGTCTATGCAGAGCTGCTAGTCCCACTAAGACAGGTAGCTATCTAAGAAACAAACAGATTAACGTTACTTTCATTTTCCTTTACGAGAAGTAGATAGGAGAGGAGCAAATAATACCAACCTCAATCTTTTGCTTGGTTCCTTTCTCATTCCTTCTCCCCTTTAACGGATCTTTGCCGCTCCTCCCTTGATTACTCCGCTTCAAAGAGTACCTGTAAAGTAAAAGCAGCATAATACCTTCAAAGTGCAGAGATCTACAATCATAAACAATATAGGACCAGATATATATTGACCACACAAATGCATATATTATCAGACATAAAAGAATGTAGAGGAAAACTTGAATAGGTTTATTAATATAAATATTAGAAGAGAGGATTACAACCCATTGATTTGACCCAGTGTCATCCTCCCAGCATGAAAGCCCTTCTTCACCTCATGAAAAGCTTAGATCACCCAACACTATGATATTCCACCAGGAAACCAACAACACTTCCTTACAAGATAATAAATTCCAGCCTCTGGATCTCTGGGATGAGGGATCCATATATAGATGATTGTAAGAGACGGATTTTGATTAGTGTCCTCTCTCTGATAGTTCTTGATTCCACTTGGAGATTGATGATCTCTTACTCATCCCTGGGCGAATTCAGAGAGGCAAGTGTCACAAGAGAAGTTTCTCGAAGATTCCATGATCATCCACCTTGCAAACTATCTCTGCCATTTGTCTACTCTCACCCATCACACCCTACAGAAGGGCTTTCTAGTATGCATCGCACTTTTTACACTGAGCAGGTGAGATGCATTGCACCCTTAGCACTGGGCAATCTGCATGGTCCAGTTTGACCAGTTCTGAGCAGTTTTCTATGGAGAACTTCCGGGAGATGATGTAATCAGCTGACCTTGTTCCTTTAGGGCATGAAACAACACTTTTAGGGACTATGAAGCCCTTGTTTTATGGACATATGTAATTGGGGTTGCAGTTCCCAAATATGTCTATAACACCACCTCTCCCTCATCCGTGTCCTTCCAATCCACCGCATGCCATTGTTGCGGTTGGATCGAAACCTCATGTTTATGTCTATAGGCTAGAGTCCTATCCATCATTAGCTCTTAGATCTGACATGTCTGTTCATCGTGGCCTACCGATCTACAAAAATTACAAAATAGCTACTACGTAGTCTGCGTAAACTTCTGCAATAGGTGATGGTCATCCATAGTGTGCTTCCCTCCCACCTGACAGATCGTGCACCAGAGCACCGGTGCCATGCCTGGGCCTGCCTGTGCCTCTGGCCTCAACAACATCGGTTCTCCGCCCACTGAATAGTTTGCAAATATAGGGCAGTAATCCTTATCGTGGCCCTGGCCTTTACATTTTATGCACCACACTTCTTCACGCGCTTCTGATCGAGGTGCCCTATCCTATTTCGAACTCTGCATTGCCAAGCATAGGTTTTGTAGCTGCGCATGGATTGGTTGGACTCCCAACCCGGGATCCTGTATCGGCATCTCATGCAACCTCATCACCATTTCCAATGCTTCTGCCTGGGTTGAGAGCTTCTATTGTGATAGAGCCATCCTCAGGTGTGGTGTCAAAGACACCACAAACCACATGTAGTGTTGCACATTTGTTAGTGTCATATTAACCTTACAAATCGTACTTTTCAGCCTCTGATCCAGATCCCAAGGGGTTTCGCTTGGAAGCATCGCGATCTCCTTGAATCCAATGAGCGAATGTGTTTCCAATTTCACTTGGCTAAATTCTCTGTTCAATGCAATCTGGATCTCCGCTATTTCGGCATTCGGGTGATCATTCGAGTGCTTGATATACCATGTTATTGCGTGATCCTGGAATGAACTTACCAATGTGGCCTTCTTGATTTTATAATCCGTAACCCCTTGCACTTCCCATACTGCTCTTACTACGAACCAAAACTGATCTGGGTCTTCGTTTCCTACTCCTCTTAATACATGCAACTTGATTGCGCTCACCATGCTAAACTGCTGGTTTGGAAAAGGCGGTGTGGGGAAAGTCAAAGGTGAAGAAGGTGACAGGAGTGGTGGCGTTGGTGGGGATGATATATGTGGAATGCGCTGCCTGATCAAACTAACCGCACTCAGAGAAACCCAAGCGCGCTCTTCGTTTCTTGCTCGCGGAGGTGAAATTAAAGGATTGTTTCCTAACCCTTCGATCCCTTTGTAGGCCTTCCTACTCCATGTCGTTCTACTCATTAATATATTCACATCACCCATTTTTTGCATAACAACATCTTAATATAGGTATTCAAAGACTTGATGTATTTATCTCGCGGTCCCTTGAGAAAATGTCTCTCTGCTTCGATGTAGTTGATAGTTGTGTCTATCACAAATTCAGTGATAAACCCTCCTATGATCTGATCCAGCCAATGGTCTACAGCCCTTGCAATCTTATCTTCAGATGCCTTTAGCCTGTGCACCAACTCTGGAGTCCACACTATGGGTTGATCAAGTTTGCACCATCCCTGGCTATCTACTAGCCTCGTGATCCACTCATATATTTTTGAAGAGAAAGACGCAAAGAAGATCTCGAGGATTTTTGTATATACGTAGCGATCCATCCACCTCTTTTCAAATATCTGTGGGGTTTTGTTTTCCTGTACCACAAACTTGTGAAGCTTCTGATCCAACCAATCTTCAATTTCCTTCTTTGTAGGGTTACAACATTATGACATCAGACATCCCTTACGCAGATGCCAATCCCGGCAACAAAGCCATTTGTTCACTTGTTGGGGTCTGACCCAGGTTCAAAAATGTTTAGCCAAACATATCCCAAAACTACCGGCCCTTTTGGCATCAGTTCGTGGAGCGCAGACTGGAGTCTCACCTGAGATAGTATGGGAGGGTGCTGGAACCAGGTTTTCACACCCTAGGGATGTCTTTGATGAGGGATGGAAGGTCTATGAATCAATCCCTCATGTCTGTTCAGAAAAATGACCTTCGCGTAGTTTGAAGGACAAGCGCAAATGCTTTTTACCCTTCCTGTGCTTAGTATTATTATAGATCTTGAATTAATTTAAGTACACACAATGTTTTTAGTTACTAGTTATCACAAACAGATATGCATGCAATCATAAACAATAAATAGATGCTTAAATAGAAATAGAGAAACAATCATGCGATATTCCAAAACCAACTTATCTTTATTACTGCTTTTCCAATTACAAACCACTTCCTACCCTGTGCACATAGCTGCAGGGGTCCGCGTGCACAGCTGCGGACTCTACTAGGCCTCTGTGCACACAGCTGCATCGCCTCTTCTACAACTATGACCCATGACTCAGACCTACAGACATTGATCCCTATTACTCTTATAAACCCATACACTTCAGATCCAATCTAAACTTTCTTACCTTCTACACCTAGAGCCTCGCTCTATTTATACATTCATGTGGTCCACAGACCATGGGTAGGCCAACACATTCTAGGTTAATTTACAATATTTTAGGGCAGACTATCCTTTGACTTGACCCATTACACCTCATGTTCCGCACCTTTCACGGAGCCTTTATAATAGCAATACCCGAAATTGTGGGCTTTAAGCCCCAAAATCGTTATGCGGGGGATCCGCTGTCCAACATTAGTGAGAAAGGAAAAAGAGGTAAAAGAACTTTTGATTCCTTTTTCGTAGATTTAATGAGCCCAAAGAATGGAAAAAATCGGGGATTTTTTGATTTGAGAGCAAGAAATAGTCCCAAAAAATAAAGCGTTCATATCGCCGTCGTAAATTTTTAACGAGCCCAATAACGAAAACTCGAGGTTTTTTTCAGTTTAACGTGCAAGAAAAGTTCCTAAAAAGAATTCTCAAAGTTTCTTCATAAGTGTTTAACGAGTCTGAAGAAGGAACTCGAGGTTTTTTCCGTGTTATGAGCGAGAAAAAAGTCCTAAAAAATAATGCTCAATCGATCTTTTTCAGTCTGATGACCTAGAAAAAGAGGGAAAAAGAGTTGCTCGGACTGTCTTCATATGTGTTTAACAAGCCCAACGATGAAAAAATCGGGTATTTTCAGTTTTAGAGTGAGAAAACATCCCATAAAATAAAAGCGCTCATAGAGAATTTCACATGGTCATTTATATCGTTCATTCCTAAAAATTCTTTCATCAAAACATGAGCAATTTCTATCAATCTGGGGTCATGGCGCATGATAATTATCATTGGAAATGGACTACTTCTACTTTAATGATTTCAATTAAGATAATTCATATCCCCAAAGTGACTATAAGTGAGTTCTTGAGCCTCCACTTTCACTATTTGCATCATTTGAGAGCCGTGGGAGTGTTTTGGAGCTAAAGAGTAGCAGATTTTCCATGGAAGATTGCAGGAGATCCGAACGACCATTTGGCGTGTCGTCAGTCCTAGATAGGAGCTAAAACCTTAATCTTTCATTATTTAACCATTTTTACTAGTTTTTGTGGTGATTATTTGGAGATCCAGGGAGACTTGGTTCTTCAAACTTGCCTAACACTCCCTAACAGGGCTGTAGGGGGCATTAAACGCCCTTTACGACCTACTAGAGGGCATTAATCCTCCTTGTACTGAATGAGGGGGGGCGTTAGGGCTTGAGGGTGCACCCCAAAACCCTAGGCAGTGATTTAATATGCATTTTTTCCCTATTTCCACTTATTCTTGGGTTGATTTGTGCAGGTTTTGAGCCATTATGACTAGTCTATGGAGAGAACAGGTCCATGACCAACAAGAATTGCTGATGCAAAATGATCCTACTTGCATACTTGCATTTTGCCATTGTGGTTGATGAAGTATGCCAAGTTGGACTTGATGAAATGGCAGGAGGACCTGTTGAGCTAGATTATTCAGCGCTTGGATGAACATGAGCAGGTGTTCAGGGTTCGAGATCATGAGTTGGCCATTGATCGTGATGATATATACTTTTTGACTAGTTTGTCATGTAGAGGAGCATAAGAAAACCTAACTGGGGGTAGGCTAATCCTCGATCCACCCTATCGCTGGTTCAAGCTTACTATATCCTTAAGAGTGGACTCGTCAACAACAGAGACCCCATAGAGAGGATTAGGTCCATATCTATCAGGGCTAGTTTATGGTTAATTGTGCGTTTAATGGGGTCAAAGACTCCCCACGTTGCAACAAAGGCTCAACTATTGCTTGGAGTTGACTGTGTCTAGCCTTAGATGTTCAACTAGTGTGAAGCAATGCTTTGCTAGTTGAAGGCAGAATTGATCGCATGCAAGACTCAAACCCAACAGAGTTTTGGGTTTGGCACTCTCATTATCTCATTCATACTTGAGAGGGTACCTATTATGTGCCCGAGGATGAGCTTAGGTCCCTTTGATCCAAGGGAGTTGAGATAGGGGCGATGGGCATCACTTGATCCTTGCACAAGAGGAGGACCTATCCGACACTTTTTCAAAGAAGATTTCTTCGAATGGCTTAGTGGCCAGATTGTGATGATTGATGAATATGCCTATGATGGCATGGACTTCACAGGCGACCCTAACTTGATGCTGCCTCCTAGGACCAACTGGGGTCCTCAAGGTAAGAATGATTTTTTAGAGTAATTAAAGTATTTTAAAGATTTTGAATATTTATGTTATGTTTTTGTTGATTTTATGGGTGAATAAGTACTAACATGAAGCTTTTTGCTTGACATAGATGTGGCACCAGTATGACCTGCAGGTGAACCTTGCCAAGGGAGGTGAGGAGGCCTACTACTTGATGGGGGGGTGATACTGACAGTCTTCGCAAGGTTCTAAGGAACCTGGAGGGCCTGATCATGGCCCCTCTTCCAATGAGGGAGATCCCTGCTCATATGCAGCGGTACACAGTCGGTGTGCCTAAGTGGTTTTGGTTCCTCTTCGGAGGATAGCTAGAGCAGTGCTATCCTTTCATGAGTAGTAGGCTCTTTAGCAGGTGCTTTGGTATAGCCAACGGGTGTTTATAGCTAGGATTAGTAGCCATTTTGTACTTAAAACACCCAAGTTTTGGAATATTTTGATGTAAAAGACTGGATTCAATATATATATAT
>APFE030119627.1:364972-391967 GCA_000404065.3 Pinus taeda | reverse complement strand
ATATATATCGGTATTTTATGATGTAGATGTTTTTTAGGCGTTTTTTGTAAACTTTTAACTATGTAAATATTTACTTTTCATACATGTATTTATAGTGAATGAGACAGATGCCAATCTAACACATAGTTTTCCAATGAATCGACAATTGTATTAAATTCTCTAGGAATGTGCTCATATGTGATAATTTCAAATTGACGTTCCAAGAGTCATACCCTTAAATAATGACGGAACACGATTGGATTACGAACATGATAATGATTTGTCAATTGCATAACAACAAGTTGAGAATCTAACCTAACCACCAGATTGGAGATTTCCCTTAATGACGCTTCAGTGAGAAACAAAATTATGGACATGTACTCAACAATATTGTTGGTGGCAGTACCAAGAAAGACTCCCTCGGAACAAAACAATTCTAAATCAGGTGTGTAAATGACCCAAGTAGCTGATGCAATGTGCCATGTGTGATGACTGGCACCATCTGCATATCCTACGTATGCTAAGGGTAATGAAGGCATCTACATTATGAGAAATATGTATGAGACAAATACTTCAATAAATACTAAAAATTCCATTCACATCAAAAAAGAAGCAAAACTTATAAATACATAAAATTACAAAGCACATGCCTAGTGCAATACTAGGCATAATACGTTTTTAGGTAGAGCCCATTTCAGGGCTCATTGAGCGGGACTCCTTCCCAGTCTTGATGTTCATATGCCCCTTTTAAGAGGGGTTTTTTGATGACATATGGACTGAGCCATAAGGGTTGAAGTGTTCCTGCCCCCAAGAGGTCATGTTTTTTATCGTAGAGTAAAACAAGATCTCCCACGTGGTGAGAACGAGGCTTGACCTTTTTTTCGTACTAGGATTTTACCCGGTGCTTGTGGGCCTCAAGTGCCAATTCAGCATTTCAACAGGTTTCATCCAGTTGATTTAGATATAGCAGGTTCTTTTCTTCAGTAGTAGTGGTGGGAAAGAGTTCAATGACGATTTGTAAGGAAGGAATCTGACACTCAATTGGTAAAACTGCTCCAGGCCATAAGCCAGCTGAAAAGGTGTGAAGCCTGTAGCAGTCTTGACTGACGTTCAGTATGCCCATAATGCAAGATATAATATTCAATGCTAGTGGGTTTTATGATTCCCTACTAACCTACGGATCATGGTTTTTAAGACGCCATTGATGGCCTCAACTTGACCATTAGCTTGGGGTAGTAGGAGGGTAATTGATCCAGGTGAAAACCTAGCAGCAATGTTAAGTCAGACATCATGTGATTATCAAAATGAGACCCATGGTCTGTAATGATAGTGCGGGGCACACTGAAGCAACATATGACCTGATTAAATAGGAATAGCGTCGTGGTTTCCCCATCGGCCCAGAAGGTGGGAAGGGCTTCAGCCCATTTTGTGAAATATTCCACAACTATAATAATATAGTTGTGTCCAACAGAGGAAATGAGGTTGACAGTAGGGCTAGAGAAGCGCACATTTTCTTTGTAAACACTTGAAAAGGATGGCATTGTCGGATAGCCTTGATACAATTTTTGAACAAGGTTGGCCAGTAGTAGCTTACGTGCAAAATTTTCTGTCAGTAGATATGCTAGAAAGATGACTGCCACATGCCCCAGCATGGAAGTCATTTAAAACGTGTTCCGCCTCTTCAAGAGTGAGGCAACTGTTGAGCCATGAATACGACCACTTTGTAACACTTATTTCATCCATTTTTGCTCTTCTCTATTATATGATTTGTTATAATTTATCATTTGAATCCATTTTATAAATTATTTATGCTCTTATGGATGAATATTATTTATCTTCCTTTATTTCTAATAAATTGATGATTATGCTGATTTTATCCATGATAGTTTTAATAAATTGGTTGTAACATTATTCACCATTTTTAACCTCCAAGATAATTTCTAGATTGAAGATTTGACCATTAAATGTGCCAACTCAGAAATTCGTTGGAATAAGAAGTGACAATTTTGCGGTTGAGATTCTCAGCAAATGAAGAAGAATTTGGAAAATCTGGAACATGGGTTTTGTCTAGAACGGACCCAATTAACTTTAATGAAGAATGGTTTGCCCAAATTCAATTTGTAATGAGATACACGTAGGGTTCTTTGAGCATAAGTTTCTCAGATTTGTTGTTGCGGCCGTCCTCCAAATCTCAGTTGCAAAGACCAAATTCGCCTTGCTATTGTTAAAAGTTGAATTGGAATATATTTTCTTATTGATCAATTGGTTAGAATCAATCCAATTCTGTAATAGAAATCATGTTGTAATTATCTTTGTTGTAACTTCTCTCTGATCTCTCTCTATTTAAATGAGAACAGAGATTAGAGAGGGGGATGATTAATTTGGAGAGGGATGATGAATTTAGAGATGGAGACTTAAGGATTCAAAATTATGATTTGAATTAGAGATTCAGAAGAAATGATTCATGATAGGATAGGAAGAAGAAGGGATTGCTGCATGTTGTAATTCTCAAGCTTTTGATGTTGTAATGATCTCACAATTTGATGATTAACATATGATTTGGGAGTTGCTACTCATTCTTCTCATCTGAAGTAGCCCAACAGCATCCGCTGGCGGCTAAGGGCCCAACCACTGGTGGATTACACTGCTGTTGTATTATATCTTTACGCTTCGTGTGTGGTTTGATCTCTTTCTTTTACTCTGTTCAGTAATCTGACGCACTTCACTGTTTTAGATATCAGCGCTGTTATATATACTTGATTGGATACTATCGTTATCTGCAACATGAATGCTATGTTATCATTTTAACTTTGTATCACATTGCTATTCCTTTTGATAATTGATATAACGTTGTTGTTCCTTACAGATTGTCATTCGATTATAGATTAACTGCGCTGTATGTTCCTAAATCGGTACAACTATATGATGTATTCTTAAATTGTGATTGTTGTTTATTCAGGATTGTTGTTCCGTTAAAATTGTTGTTACTTTATAGCTGTGGTTCATGCGTATTGTATCAAAGCTCAGATTACTGTCCCTTTTAATGATAACTGTGTTGCGTGATTGACTTGGGTTGCTGTACATTCAGATTTAATCTGTTGTTCTATACTTTATCTTTGATAATCTACTGTTCCATTTCCGTTTGCTATTCAATTCAAAGTCCGTTACTTTATTCTTGATGATTATAATTCTTGCTGCATTCATTTACATAGGATAGAGTTTTGTTGTTCAATTCTATTTATAGAAGTAGATGATGTTCCATTTCTTAATTGTTGTTCCATTTCCTGTTATTTGTGTTATTGATTGCTTTGGTGTGCAGAACGATATGAAACTGTAGTGGCATTGGCATTTGCTGTCTAGTCCCCAAATTGATGATCTGTTCCTTGATTACTTTTGGTTACATCAGTTTCCAAAGGGACGAGTTGTTGTTACTGGACCCTTGACTAATACATTGCTTATTTTTCCGAATGAATGATTTAGGCTTCAAGGTATTTTGCTGTAAGTAGATTTCTTTCCAAGCATTCATTTACTTTCATATTTTACGCACTATACTGCAAAACATTACTCTTGAATAAATAGTCGCTTCAGAATGAGTACACTCTTGAAACGAATAATCGTCCCTCGGTTGACAATTAATGTGAAGGTAATTAGGAGTTAAAAAGACACCTTTTTATCACTCCACATTTTGGCACCATTGCCGGGGAGAGTGTAGCCATTTTTAAAGAGTAGTGTGCATCTGATGAATGCTTGTTAGGAAGGAATTGGGTATTAAAAACAGAAGGTAAGAAATTGTGTACAGGAGCATGTAAAAGACCTGCTCCCCCACCCGCTTTCCAATAGAACTGTTAAAGAACTTAGAGTAGAAATAGATGTTTGAATTTTTGTGTGAATGACTAGGAAAAAAATAGAAATTTTGAAAAACGAATCACATGATTTCACTCAAGTGGCGATGTAAGCACCACCCATTTCACTAACTAATTGACAGGAACATTTGAAGAAGGAGCCTCAAAGAAACACATGAAAAACATCTTATATTATGGTAAGAAATGGCTCACGTTTCTACTTTTGAATTTCCTATCAAAGATCTAGGAGGAGTGACACAAATGCACATAATTCCCCCATCTTGACCAATTTTTCATAGTTTAGCAAATGAAGATCAAGATATATTCTTATTTGAGTTCGAAATACTTTGTAGAGGATATGATTATTGTACTAATGATCAAAGATTGAAAGTGTTTCCTTTTACTCTAAAAGGAGCAGCTCTCCGATGGTTCATGAGCCTAGGTGGGAATTGCATCCAATCATGGGAGGACATGAAGAACATATTCTTGAAGAAGTACCAAGACTATTGCAAGGAAAATGAAGATATTTTCGATATGATGCAAGGGGAAGATGAAAGCTTGGAGAACTATGTAGATCGATTTCGTTATAACCTTCAAAAATCAAAATATAAGCATTTGGAAAAAGAGATCTTAAAAACACTCCTTAAAGGAATCAAAGATAATTTTTTAGAACTCTTAAATTTGATAGGAAAAGGTGATGTTTTTTAGTTTTCATATGATGATGTTTGGGAGTTGTGCATAACGTATTCAAGAGGAATCTCCAAGGCTGGTAAGAATCCTAGAGATGTTTGTTCTTTGTTTTCCAAATATGCTATAAGAATAGGAGACATAAGAGCTGAAATCAATGTTTTATTTGAAATTTTTAAAGTTGATTTTATTAGCTCTCTAAATGCAAAATTGGATGTTTTGTAGGTTCATAAAAATCAAGAATTTGATGAAGTGTTTTTCACTCATGACTGAAAGGAGCATACCATAGATGGTTGTTCTTCCTTATCTAATTTCGAAATGGCATATCAAAGAAAAGAGGAAGCTGCAACAAGGTCAAAACCATGGAAATCATGGCCTATAGGTATGGTTCAAAACACTTCTTCTACATTCTTTTACTTGCATAATCAATTATGGAATACTCATGTTCTAGGGCAGCCATGTAAATTTCAATATAACCACCAATCTTATCTACAAGTTTGGCATGGTTCACCTTATGATTGCATGACTACTCTCCCATATTGTAGCACAAGCACATTCTCCATATTCTCCACCAGCTCTTCCACAACATCCTGCTTGCATGTCAAATTTATCCACTCAATCCAACCAACCACATCATCACAATGCTCCATTCCTTACACATTTTCCTGCTCAACTAATTCCACACCCTCACCACAATAAACCAGTACAACATGCTTACAATGTTGAACTGCCAAATTTACCCACCCTTCCCACCCATTCTATCTCACATGCACCATTAGAGAAAACTTACAATGAGATTCAAAATGTTTCAAATTCAAAAATTGTAGAAGTTATGGGAAAAAATGAAGTTTCTTTTAGTATGCATCAACAAGTCATTTTAAAAGCCCAAGAACTTCATGGTATGATGGCTATGGGAAATCAAGAAAGTAACGGATATATTGAATATTGGTTTCACTCCATTACTTGTTTGCAGCATCACTCCATACTTCAACAATTTTTGACACCATCTTTTCAAAGGAAGTTGGCTTCTCATACCCTAATATCCATTAATATGCATTTCTCAAATTTGGGTATGTGTATACGTGAAGCCTTATTTCGAAAATGGCTCCACTGGAAGTACTCATATATGTAGTCATATTCATTTTTCAAATCAAAATAGGTTAGTGTAGAAAATAAAATAAATAAGAGAATAAATAAATGCATTTTGCTTTTTTATGTAAAACTAGATTTTTTTTGTTGCAACATGCTATGCAAATCAACATTAGTGATAATTTTTTTAATTCGTTTGTGTATGTAGATGAATTATATTGCAAATAACAATTCTACAAACACTTATATTCATTTTTATCACCAATTTGAAAAAATACTTGAACATCATATTTTTTTTGGCTTGTGGGCTTGATGGAATTTTTGCAAAAACAGTCGGGACAGTCATGTTTTGAGGGACCAAAAGGGAATATTTTTAAAAACTGTTTCTATCCTAAGTATCCCTTGATATCTACTTTCCAACCCAATTTGGATTTGAACCGAAAACGTTAGAACCAAAACATTGACCGGGTGTCTAGCGGGCAGCTCAGGAACAAAGTTGGGACAATCCATTTTTGGAGGCCTAAATGAATGAAGTTTTAAAACCTATTTCTATGATAGATTCCCCTATTAATTTAGTTTCCAATGCAATTGGAATCACTCATTTTCGATATCGTATGGGGAAGTTATGACCAAACTACTGACTATCTATCGTAAATCAGCAGTCTTAAAACTCTGTCTTTCCGGCTGATCTTTACAGTGTTTGACCTATCAATTATTTTTGTCTTCAAAACCTGTTTCTATTGGAGATAAATAAATGAATCTACTTTAATTTCCAATTTGAACCATTCGAATCTGACATCAAATGAAAACGTTATGCTTGAAATATCAACTGTTGGTCTAAGACGGGTAATCGAAAATGACTCTATTATGCAGGTTGTTCTAACTAAAATTGACATATCATATCATTGAATATTTAAAACCTGTTTCTACTGGAGATAAAAATTTGAATTAGCTCTCATTTGGCTTTGGAATCATTCCATTTCGACGAAAAACAAAGAAATTGTGATTAAAATACTGCAGGTTAGCATGATTGGCCACTACTCTCCCGCAGGTAACAAATAAATTTTACTTTGTTATTTTCTCCGTGGATTTGTTCTACAGAGTAACTACTTGTTAGTTTTTTTTGCATAATTCTTGGATTAGGGGAGCCCGCACACCTCTCTTTCTCCATGATTTAATGTTTTATTGCAGGTAGATACTCGTTTTTTTGCAGGTCTTGGGAAAATAAAGAAGGTCAATTTATGGACGAGTGAGTTTTGAAAGAAATTTTAATAAAACAAAGGAATTTCATCTAACTCATTACCCAACGGATTCATAATAGAAGAAATGAAAAATTGATTTCCATTTGAAGATTCATGTTTTCACTGTTGCCAAAACATTTTTCAAAGAGATCATTTTTTTTACATAACATCATAGTTGTTGTAACGTAATTTATTTATTTACATATTGTTTTTAAAAAAATGTTGCTTCCTTTTTTATTTCTCTTATATTTTATGTTTCAGGTATTACTTCATTCAAACTGTAACCCATCCTCAGCATCAATACAATGAACAACTAATTCATTCTTTGCGTGCTTGCATTTTATGCTTGAGCATTTTGTTGTTCCTTTTCTGAAGGAACAACATTTGTGTGCACTTTGGTTGTTTCTGCTGTTCCTTTTCGAAAGGGACAACATTTTTGTTTTTCTGTTCTTTTTTTCAAAGGAACAACACCTTTTGTATCAGCCATTCCTTTTTCACGGTTCATTTTGCTGTTCTTTTTCCACGGTTAATTTTGCCATTCCTTTTCCATGGTTCATTTTGCTGTTCCTTTTTCACAGTTCATTTTGTTGTTCCTTTTCCAAAGGACTGGTAGTTGCGTTTTTGCTGTTCCTTTTCCAAAAGAATGACACTTTTCATTTTTGCTATTCCTTTTCCAAAGGAACAGTACTTGCGTTTTTGCTGTTCCTTTTCCAAAAGAACAACACTTTTGATTTTTGCTATTCATTTTCCAAAGGAATGGCACTTGCGTTTTTGTTGTTCCTTTTCTAAAGGAACGACACTTTTAGTTTTTGCTGTCCCTTTTTTGCAAAGGAATGACATTTACATTTTCATACTTTTTTGTGTGTATTTTTGCTTTTTGATGTGCATTTCCTTTGTTGTTCCCTACAAGGAACAACACTTTTTTTAAGTGTTTTTGCTGTTCCTTTTTCCAAAGGAACGACATTTGCATTTTCACACTTTTTTGTGTGTATTTTTGCTTTTTGATGTGCATTTCCTTTGTTGTTCCCTACAAGGAACAACACTTTTTTTGAGTGTTTTTGCTGTTCTTTCAAAGAAGCAACACTTTGGGATTATTTTCGAGAGCAACCATTCCTTCCTCTTGTGGGATTATCCCTAGTTCATCTCAACCACATTTTCCAGATTCTCTTTCATGGCATGAAGTACACTACTTTTATGAGGACAAGAATTATGGATTCTTTTGAAGCAAGTTATTATCATTCACGTTATGATCTTTAACAGGACAGCTCATTGATAATAGATTATTTTAAAAAAGGACACAATTATTTATATACTACTTTACTGCATTGTTTTCTGTTGAACATGATATTGATTGATCATCTTAATACTGTGCTAGTTCCACCTTTCCTAGTTATAATCTTCTCTGTTTGTAATAAATGAGATTATGGGCATATTTTTTTTATTGACATTTTCAACTTCTTACACCATCCCTACTCTTAAGAAGTACTGAACCTCGCTCATTTTATCATAAAGATGTGTAATAACAACAAAATTTTGTTCGCAGATGGAGGATAGGGGGTCTCATTACGAGTCAGCCTACCATGTTCATAAGGCTGTAACAAAGTGACATTCCCATTATGGCCACCACACCAGCGTTATGATCCATTGGATAGCCAAATTATCCTTGGAACAGGAGGTCTCATCACGAGCCGACCTGATCACTTTTGCTACCTCCTAGTGAATGGCAGTGTGGTTATCTAGTTACCATGCCAGCACACTGATCTCTTCTGTAGAATAGCACTGGAATTCTCCATTTATAAATTGAGGATCCTGGCTCATATGGGTTAAAAAGCAACCCTGTCGAGGCTATGGATGCCTACTGGTAGCAGAGGCTCTGCTTATGGTATTGAAGTTACATTTTATTGTCAATTATTACTATAATACCCTTTTCTTATTTATTTTTGTATCAGAGAAGTTATTTCCTTAATTTTTTCCCTGTTTTGAACCTTTATGCATGAGAAATTGTTTTATGATCAATTGCATCATTTTCAGTTAGAATACCATCAGTAAAGCATCTTTTTGGCATATTGTTGTTCTTTTTCTCCTTTTTCATAACTTATCATCAATCCAAAGCGTCCTATCTTTTATTCATAACTATCTTTATACACTCCGCTCTCATTATAACCATAACTCTCGCCGTCCTATCATTGATCTGTGTACTCTAATGTTGTAATGTTCATTCCTATGCTTGCTGTTAGCATAACACCTTTCATATGCTTTATGGTCATGGTCTCCCTTTTCCAACTGGAGGGGGACATGTATGCATTAGGGATAGCATGCGATATGATTATTGCACTCTGCCATAACTTGTTGATTTGATGAAACATTAATATTCCATGTATACAAAATTTTTTCTGATTGAAAGTTTTGCATGCATCTTAATCTATTATTATTCAAAACTAACACTATGGATTCAAGAACATTGTATGAAAAATAGTGATTTGTTTACAGGAAAACAACAAGTATGGGGAACTGTATTCGCAGCATGACCACACTATTGCAACCAACAAAAGAGGTTCGAGCAACTCGCAAACATGAAGAATTCTTCAGACATGATGTGCTTGCCTGGATTCCACCTTTTGCATCACTTTCAGCACCAAATCTGCCTACATCAGCTTCAACAAATGCCAATACATATATGTCATTCCACATTTTTATTTTGGAGGTAAAACTTGAGGTAAAATAGCATAATTTTCTGATTTATTATGAATTTAGGAGAATTTAATGAAATCCATTTTTAGCATTATTTATCATCCTTCATTCCACATCTTTACCACTTTCCCTTTTTCAGCGACATATCATCTTTCAGTTTGGGGTAGTGTTGCTTTCATTCATGTCTTTCTTATGACCATGTCATTTATATTCTTTATCATCCATTACTATTCTTATTCATTCTCAACACCTCCCTTATTCCATGTTGTTTTACACCAAGCATAGACTTCAACAGATAGTAGCAACCACCTCTATTTGTTTTCTAACATCGCATGAGGGCATGCTAATTTTTCAGAGAGGAGGAGGAATTGCTACGCATGATGAATGTTTTCTATTTTCTTTCTCATTTAAGGCATATAATTTCAATGCAGAAATTGATTTCTATCTATTTTTAAAAACTATGAACTCAATTCTTGAGATTTTTGAATAACACAGACGTATCATTAAAATACACAAACCCAGATAATTTCAAGTTAAATTGGTTCATAAAATTTTGGAAATCATGCACTCTCAACTACAACCATTTTTTTTATATCTCATGATCCATGCATCAAAACGATCTGATTTTTGGATCATAGAAGCATTAATATATTTCAACAAAATCGGGTTCATAGTTTTTGGGAAAATGGTTAATGAAGGTTGCTGTCACTTATATCCTATTTTGTTGCAACTTCATTGTTATGCCTTCATCAAGATTGCTAAAATTGAATATTCATTAAGTGAGGAAGAATTCCTTTGTTCTATGAGCTGAGATGAACAATTTTTTTTGCTTGGTTAACACATGGGTTTTGTCTTTAGGTTGCATGAGGACATGCAATATATTCAGTTTTTCGTTGCATGAGGACATGCAATATATTCGGTGTGGGGATATGTTGGACGATGAATACGACCACTTTGTAACACTTATTTCACCCATTTTTGCTCTTCTCTATTATATGATTTGTTATAATTTATCATTTAAATCCATTTTATAAATGATTTATGCTCTTATATGAATATTATTTATCTTCCTTTATTTCTAAGAAATTGATGATTATGCATGATTTTATCCATGATAGTTTCAATAAATTGGTTGTAACATTATTCACCATTTTTAACCTCCAAGATAATTTCTAGATTGAAGATTTGACCATTAAATGTGCCAACTCAGAAATTCGATGGAATAAAAAGTGACCGTTTTGCGGTTGGGATTCTGAGCAAATGAAGAAGAATTTAGAAAATCTGGAACATGGGTTTTGTCCAGAACGGACCCAGTTAACTTTAGTAGAAAAGGGTTTACCCAAATTCAGCTTGTACTGAGAGAAATGCAGGGTTCGTTGAGCACAATTTTCTCAGATTTGTTGTTGCGGCTGTCCTCCAAATCTCAGTTGTAAAGACCAAATTTGCCTTGCTCTTGTTAAAAGTCGAATGGGAATATATTTTCTTGTTGATCAATTGGTTAGAATCAATCCAATTTTGTAATAGAAATCATTTTGTAATTATCTTTGTTGTAACTTCTCTCTGATCTCTCTCTATTTAAATGAGAACAAAGATTAAAGAGGGGGATGATTAATTTGGAGAGGGATGATGAATTTAGAGATGGAGACTTAAGGATTTAGAATTATGATTTGAATTAGAGCTTCAGAAGCAAGGATTCATGATAGGATAGGAAGAAGAAAAGATTGTTGCATGTTGTAATTCTCAATCTTTTGCTGTTGTAATGATTTCACAATTTGATGATTAATATATGATTTGGGAGTTGCTGCTCATTCTTCTCATTTGAAGTAGCCCAGCAGCGTCTGTTGGTGGCTAAGGGCCCAGCCACTGGTGGATTACACTGCTGCTGTATTATATCTTTACACTTCATCTGTAGTTTGATCTCTTTCTTTTACTCTGTTCAGTAGTCTGACGCACTTTACTATTTTAGATATCAGCACTGTTATATATACTTGATCGGATACTATCGTTATCTGCAACAGGAATGCTATGTTATCATTTTAAATTTGTATCGCATTGCTGTTCCTTTTGATAATTGATATAACATTGTTGTTCCTTACAGATTGTCATTCGATTACAGATTAACCGCGATGTATGTTCCTAAATCGGTACAACTATATGATGTATTCTTAAATTGTGACTGTTGTTTATTCGGGATTGTTGTTCCAATACAATTGTTGTTACTTTATAGTTGTGATTCATGTGTATTGTATCAAAACTCAGATTACTGTCCCTTTTAATGATAAGTACGTTGCGTGCTTGACTTGGGTTGCTGTACATTCAGATTTAATCCACTGTTCTATACTTTATCTTTGATAATCTGTTGTTCCATTTCTATTTTCTCTTCAATTTAAAGGCTGTTACTTAATTCTTGATGATTATAATTCTTGCTGCATTCATTTACGTAGGACAGAGTTTTGCTGTTCAATCCTATTTATAGAAGTAGATGATGTTCCATTTCTTAATTGTTGTTCTATTTCTTGTTATTTGCGTTATTGATTGCTTTGGTGTGAAGAACGATCTGAAACTGTAGTGGACATTGGCATTTGCTGTCTAGTCCCTAGATTGATGATCTATTCCTTGATTACTTTTGGTTACATTAGTTTCCAAAGGGATGAGTTGTTGTTACTGGACCCTTGAAAAATACATTGCTTATTTTTCCGAATGAATGATTTAGGCTTCAAGGTATTTTGCTGTAAGTAGATTTCTTTCCAAACATTCATTTACTTTCTTATTTTATGCACTATACTGCAAAACATTACTCTTGAATAAATAGCCGCCTCAGACTGAGTACACTCTTGAAACAAAAAGTCATCCCTGGGTTGAAAATTAATGTGAAGGTAATTAGGAGTTAAAAAGAAACCTTTTTATCGCTCCACAACAACGTCGAAGAAATGTATTTGCACCACGGAAATATAACGTATCGTTAAGCACTAAATAGTGTCATGCTTGGTGGCATATGCGATGATGGTCACCTGACGATAGCTCAGGGCGGAACACTATGCTCCGAGGTAGACAAGAATGTCACCATACCAAGGGTCAGTTGTGTCAATAAGATAAACAACTTCATCTGGAAGAGGATCATGGGCTATCTCATTATGATCGACATTGGGAAGATCTGACAAAAGTTTGACGAAGACTAAGGAATTTTTCACCTTGGTGGCAGTGAAAACCAAATCAAATTGTTGGAGGATCATGATCCATTTTGAATATTTCCCTCCAATTACTTGACGAGACAAAATGTGTCTCATGGGATTGTCCAAGTTGATGACAGTAGTCTGTCGCAGTAGTATATAATGTTGGAAGTTGTTGATAGCAAAGGAAACTGCCAAGGACAACTTTTCCACATGTGAATATCTAAGTTTTGGCCCAGTCAAGCCTTTTGAAAGATAATATATCACATGTTCACTGCGGTCATCATGAGTTTTAACCAAGACCATTCCTAGAGAGGATGTCGAGGTTGCCAGGTATAGAAGAAAGTCGTGCCTATAATTGGGAGCACTAAGGAGTGGGATTGATATAAGCACCTTTTTCAAGGCATCAAATGATCCTTGAGCTTGATCATCCCACAGATACGACACTACCTTCTTAAGTAGGCACATAAATCCTTTCATCGACTTAGCATAGTTTATGATGAACAGTCGTAAAACGTTATCTTTCCCTTGCTAACATTGGAGCTGCAAAATGGATTATGGTTTAGGAAATTGAGTAATTGCCTTTACCTTATCGGGATCAACCCTAATCCCATAATTGGAGACAATGAATCAAAGTAAGCATCTAGACTCAACAAAGAAAATGCATTTATGTGGATTTAGACGTATTCTATAAAACCGAAACCTAAGAAGGTGATGCAGGAGCATTCAACTCAGAAATTTCATTGTATTTTAGTAGACATAGGGGTTCTTGTGTTTTCAAGGAAGTTGGTTTCTTGAGTATTAAGGTTTTGAATCATTTTAATGAGAGAAACTAGAATAGGGATTAATTAAGTATTGTGAGGTATATTTATAAATTTTCTCGAATGTAGGAGAAGATGAGTGATGATGAGTGATTAGAGAGGATCCTTAGAGATAAAGAAGAGATTTTAGGATTTTGTTGAGAAGGTTATGGATCTAAACGAGGAATTGGTTATAGAATCCTTTTGTATAAATATAAGCTTAAAAGGCATAGAAGAGGGTTAGCTAGCTATGAGTTAGAAAGTGAGTTAGATAGATAGGGTTGATTGTAAGCCTACGAGCAGGAAAGGAAAAGGCCAATGATAATGAAGATCAAGACAGAAAGGAATCCTTTTGTAAATATTTATTTTTTAATACAGATAACTCGATTTCTAAGTTTGTGTGTTGTGAATGGAGTAATTAAATGAATTGTGTGTGAATTAAAAGTAATTTTGCATAATATAAGTTTGCAGGTGTGCATAACTAGAGACGAAGTGCAGAGAAGTGCGTTATGAGTTTATACACAGAGTATTGGAGAAACCATAATGTTACAATGAAGGTATACTGTAAGGGTTTTTAAAACCTAAGGAGTTACGTAGCGGAAAAGTAAAGGTGCAAAGGAATGAAGAACGAAACTGAAGATTGGAATTAGAACAGTTGAAGAACGCTGATCTGAAAATGGGCACTTAGGCTTCTTGTCTAACTTACAAGAACCTCTCCCACTTCCAAAGCTTGAATCATTCCTGAGTCTTCTTGATTAACCAATGCGAAATTAAGAAATTCTTGAAATTATAGGTGTATGCTCGTGCTTGTGTTAAATTGATTATAAACTTTACTTTCTACTATTGTGCTGATATGTAAGTGTGCTTGAGATGATATATAAATGCATATGACAGTAAATAATGGAACAGTGAAAAAAAACACACAAAACCAGCAATTTAATTATGAGTTCACCCAAAACTCTTGGGCTACATCTCCGTGAGCTCTAGTCAACTCAACTAGGCTCTCTAGGATTATGGTATAAGTCTTTTTTTCTTTTTTTTCTACGAGCTCTTCGCTTAACTTTTGTTGTTTTACATAGAAACAATGGGTCCAGAAACCATGTTATTCCCTGGCTCTTGAAGCTCTGGCTCTTAGCTCTGGGTCTTGGCTCTGGGTCTTAGCTCTTGGTTCTAGCTCTTGGCTCTGACTCTGGCTCTTTGGCTCTGACTCTGGTTCTTTGGTTCTTCAGCTCTAGCTTCTTTCTGCCCTCTATTAGTTCAAAGCCCTCTTGGCTTTTCACTTGGCTTCCAAGTGACTTCCTCAGCTGCTCTTTTGCTTCTGTGCTGCCTCTTTTTCCTTAGCCTCCTGCTTTGGCTTGGCTTACTCTCTATTTTAGCAACAAAGCCCCAAAAACAACCAACTACAACTCAGCAACCATCAACAACCCTAGCAACCTCTCTGTCTTTGACATTCATGGCTTTTAAGGCAATTCGATGCTATTGATTCATTTTCCCTCTCGACTCTTTGTCTTCCCATTTTTGTCCACTCGAATCCCCTCTCTGAGTGTTAGCAATCATTGCTAAACACCCTCAGGGATGGATGCCACCCATTCCACAACGGAAGGAGCCACTGGAGCTTTAAATCCTTCAGAAATAGTCGTTCCCTGTTTACACAGAGAACGTTGTAAAACATGGGAAAATCCACAGTAAACACTATTCACAGACTTAAAATTTTGATAATTGCGCTTTATTTTCCTACCGGGTCCACCCTCAATCGCTGTCGCAGGTCGCAATTGCCCATTTTGTGGCTTTCCCTTTGTATTTATAAAAATACATTAAAACACTAAAAATTTGGAAAATGGCCTTATGGTGGATTTTAAAATATATTAAACCTGGTTCATATTGCCGTCAGGTCTAGCTATCGCATCGCATATCTTTGTATATATATATATACCAATCCTTGTAATGCATTGATGTGATATTGCGATGTGACAAGTCGCAATCACAAATCACTCATGCCCCGGACCGGTGTAGCACTTTGTTATGGTCACTAATTGCGATATCACTCCATTGCAATCGCTGATTATGATGTCAATATCACAATAACCATATATTGTGCTCTGATATCCTCCCATAGCCACTGCCGATTGCGATAGCTTATCGGATCTGGACCATTGATTGGCTAGATTTGACAGCTCCTATTCACTCACTGTTCAAGCCTCCGATATGCCTCATTTCTGCCATTTCTTCATATTTTTGGGTCCTGATAGTGTAATCCAACTTTTTAAGAGGTCCTACTTTTTCAATGGTTCTGACCTTTTAGGAGATTTTGAAGACTTGATGATCTAGAGGGTTATCCAAGATCCATTTTTGGATCACGCCTTCCCACTAAGAGAACTTTTGGTCTCTAAAAGACTGGTATTCTGATCTGAACAGTAAATGAGAGTGACTCACCCTTTTCTTTCAGCCTCCCTACACTTGCCTTTGCATAGTGCCTCTAAACCAATAGGTTTTGACCACTTCCCCTCCTATATGGGCTGGTCTTCCTGGGAAGAACTGTCTTTCTCCTTGCCTTCTTGCACCAACTCTTGCTGAAATGGTTATGGAAGGTAGTTTTGAGCTTCTTTGCCTTGATCATTGATCCAAGGTGGCTCAAACAAATGGGAAGTACATCTTCTCCACAAAAATTTCATTTGCACCTGTTTGGCAAGCTGTCAACAACAACTGTTAAAAACAACAAAAATACAGAAAACAAAAATTGGATGGCCTAATCTCCTACTCCAACAAAAGAAATATATTTTCACATTTTGTGAAAACCTCCATGTCTTACATATGTATACAAATGATGGACTAGACAACAAGCCCACAAAACATGCCTTTAAACAAACGACCCTTCAAGTCAAGCATATAGAAAAAGACCATTAGGACGCTTTTCAAAAGATGAAACACTTCATCATTATCTCCATTTGGAGACCAAGATAGCTTCTCCCAAGTCAACATGGCATAACATGCATGTCAAAGCAATTAACCCTACAAGTTAATTACACATACATGTTCAAAAACAAGGAAATCATCAACATCCCTGTGTTCATTTATCTCAAGTTCATGCATGCATTTCATCTTTCAACTTTCGCTTAAGCACATTGTACTTTTGAAGCTGAAATGAAATATAATGTAGGTGCATCAACAAACATGCAATCTTAATCAGATAAGAACTCTAACCATTCCTTACCAATCCCTTTCAAAGGTACTACCTTTGTCTACACATCAGCGTGATCATGTGAATCATTCTAAGACACATCATTCATGGAATCTTCACTTCCATTTCTGCCATCTTCTCTTTCCACTTTCTTCAGCTTGTGTGGAAGCATTGCTGGATTCAAAGTCCAACATTTTGCAGCAAGATGTCCTTGCTTATCGCAATAAGTGCACTCATGTGCATCCTCTTGATAACATGATTTGCCTTGTCCAATGGATCTTTGGCTGCTTGCTTCTTTTCCTTCAAAAGTTTCCTGTGTGTGGCCATTCTCTTCCAACATCTGGAAACATGATGGTTATCCAAACCACAAAAGGAACATGTAACTCTTTTCCCATACATATGTGGAAATTTATCATGCTTTGCACAATCAAAAGGAAGATGTTTAGAACTAGATTTATACCTTTCTCTTTCACCTTTATCGCCTTCATGAGGAGGTGAAGCAAATGAAGAAGTGGCTCCCTTTGGAACACCATCAATCTCTTCAAGGATGTTGGAGTCTCCCCAACTCTCTGGTTCAAATGTGTGCTTCTGAACACCTGCATCCTGCAAATGATGTTTCAAGCTATTGCATTCCTCTTTAATACAATCTTCACACTCTGTAATGCAACCCCTTCTTGGAGTTGTTTCAATGGCCTTCATGGTAGCTTTGTAATTCTCTCCATAAGACTATCCATAGCCAAGACCCAAATACTGAGGTCTTTCCTCAATCATTATTGGCTCAACAATACCTTGTGCATGTCTACCCAAGCCCTTTCCTTCATATCCCATCTTAGACATTAGCTTGGAACCTATGCCTTTAGTATGTTTTTCAAAAGAACCAATTTAAGCATCCTTAGAGGAATTTGAAGACAAAATGGAATGGTTTACCTCTTCTTCAAGCTGATAATTGACTAAGGCTTCTTTGGAAACAAAGAGCTATGTCTCTAACTCATGCATCCTTTTTAGGCTCATATTTGTAATATGAAGTTTCCTCTCAATTTCCTGCAGTCTGTCAGTAAGCAACTGCTTCTCTTCCTTCATGGAATTCAGCTGCTTTCTAAGCATGTTGCTCTTCCTTCCATCCTCATACATTTCTCTCACCATATCCATCATGGTGGACAATTCTCACTTCATGTCTTCATCAAAGAATCTTGTGAAGAAGGCGGAATTTGAGGACCCATTGGTAGAAGTTGTCATTATGCCAATGAACAAAAAAAAACCACAACAAGATAAATAAAAATCTTATTTAAGCAACCTTTTGCTGCAAACCTCTTGTGCTTTAAGGACTACCTTGAGGCCCTTTGGGATGGAAGAATTCCTTTAGCCCTTATTCCCTCTTTTACTTCCTAGACTAAGCTATTAGTAGCCTTCCCTTCACCTCTGCAAACTCAGAAAATAGTCAGTCTGCAAAACAAGCATACAATCAACCTCTTGTTGTTCAAGCACCTTTCAGACAGGCAGTCTTTCCTTTTTCAATCAAGCATTCTGATATAACATCCTTTGAAGGTGGGGTTAACCAAAATTAAGCTCAGATACCACCTATTTTATAATGGAGGGAACCACCAACGCTTTAAATCCTTCAGAAACAGTCGTTCCCTATTTACACAGAGAACACTGTAAAACACAGGAAAATCCATAGTAAACACTGCTCACGGACTTAAAATTTCATAAATGCACTTTATTTTCCTATCAAGTCCACCCTCAATTGCTGCCGCAAGTTGCGATTGCCTGTTCCGTGGCTTTACCTTTGTATTTATAAAAATACATTAAAACATTAAAAATCTAGAAAATGGCCTTATGGCGGGTTTTAAAATATATTAAAACCAGTTCATATTGCCATTGGGTTCAACTATTGCATTGCATATATATATATATATATATATATATATATATATATATATATATATATAATATATATATATATATATATATATATATATATATACCATTCCTTGTAATATGCCGATGCGATATTATGATGTGACAAGTCGCAATCGCATATCGCTCATGCCCTGGGCCAGTTTAGTGCTTTGTTATGGTCACCGATTGCAATGTCGCGATCATAATAACTATATATTGTGCTTCGATATCCTCCCATAGCCACTGCCGATTGCGATTGCCGATCAGATCTGGACCATTGATTGGTCCTATCCGACGGCTCTTGTTCACTCACTTTTCAAGCCTCCGATATGCCTCATTTCCACCATTTCTTCTTATTTTTGGGTCTCAATAGTGTAATTTGACTTTCTAAGAGGTCCTCCGTTTTTTATGGTTTTGACCTTTTAGGAGATTTTGAAGACTTTAAGATCTAGAGGTTTATCCAGGATCCATTTTTGGATCAACCAGAAGGTGAGAACAAATATACAAGCAGAAACCCTAACAAATGGACTATTACACAGTAAGAAACAAAAGAATGTAGTAGTGAAGCACAATCATTGGATCAATCAGATCAACGAATGAGAGTGATGGAGATAGATGACCAAGATTAAGTCACGTAGAATAAAGTTAATAAGATGGATGGCAGAGATTAAAACCACGTGCAGAATAGTGGAGTGCTCTATGGAAACAGTAAGTGGTATCTCGCACGGTGTCAAAGTGGTAAGTGATATTTATAAAATTCACACGATTACCTTTAGCAGGTGACATGTAGCACATGGTGGAAAGAGAAAACCACTTTTCTCACGTGCTCTTGATCTAATATCGATCATGAATGTAATCTATGCGAGATTACATGATGACTGTTGGATTGAGGTAGGAGAAATAAGCGGTGGCAATTGGTCAGGCTATTTGGCAAGTGGACGACGCAACTTCCATTGGATCAGGTGAGAGAGATCAATGGTGGAGATTGAATGTGCTAAAGAGAGCATCGGTAAATGTGTAAAGGTTGTGGAATGGTAGAAGGGTAAGGTTTAACATGGCTTATGAAACATTTCTATTATACAAGAGTTATAATAGAAATGAGTGGAATTAAGATATTATGGTTAATGTTGGGTTAAACTAAAACCATAGTTAAAAGAGTATGGTTGATATGCACGACTGTGATTTGATTAATATATGATTAAATAGCTTCCACTTAAGCATTTAATTAAAGAGCGTTAAACCAAATACTATGAAAGGGTTTACAAGGTTCCACTAAAAGGTTTATTAAAGTCTAACCTTGGGATGGTTAGATGAAATATTTCCTCTTAAAGAATTAACCTTTGATAAAGAAAATTTCCATCAAATGTTATGTTTCTACTTAAGCATTTGATTAAAGAGAGTTAGACCTTGGGTTAAGGATGGTTTCTCTAAGTATGGAATTTTTAGAATTCCTGGGACACACATAGTGTGACATGCAATAGAATTTGCATAATGTGGGTATATGTGGCTTAGGCTGCATCATTATGGTGTTTGTAGCTGAGGTTGTGTTGATGCCCTGAAAATCGTTGCATCAACATCGGGGGATAACCACCCGGTCCGGACCTTAATACAACTCCTTTTCCATTTGGGATGGTGGCTCCGACTGGATATAATGGGACCAATTTCCCAGTAATGAATAAAAAGGGATGGATGAGTGACTAGTTTTCTAATAAGTGATAATGAATGGATGACTTAATCTACAAGCGAGAACACAAATGACTATTCTATCCCAGGAAGCTTCTATTCTTAAGTGCAACGTTTGATGATCTTTGTTCAGCAATAGGCATATAGATGACACTATTCAATAAACATAGACATTCATTTAAATGATAATTGCTTTGTTCAATTAGTTGAACAAAGTAATTAATAAAACATTGTTACACTTCTCTTTTTATATTACTGATGCATGTATGATTAGAAGAAAAGCAAGTTTTAAACATCCAATAGTGGAAAGTATAAAGACTGTTGTTAAAACACATGCATATATTCAATAATAGCAAGAATGATCAAATAACAATTCACATACAAAGAATGAATTCAAACATAGATAGTAGTACCATATGAGCTGCAAATCATTCCCAACATCAATCGTAATTCGAATTCCTTCTTCCAACTTAGAAATACTTTTAAATAAAGGTAGTAGTGCACATCCACATAAAATATTCGTTATCAAAATTGGAATAATTGGTCCAGTCTTTATAAAAGAATATGCCTGAAGTACAGTAGTGCAACATCAGGCTTAAGTCATATACAAAAACTTATGACCTTTTCTAAATACATGAAAGGGTCTATAAATACTAAATTAAACTAACAAACTACAAAATTAAAATGCTACTAAATTGGTATAACTCGATCTTGAATATCTCCCCCACAACAATCTAGTAGTCGGTAGCATGATTCATCACTCTGGATGTTTGTCTTTTGACTTGAGTTGGCATATCGCCAGCATTAGTTCCACTTCTTGAGGGCCGCTGAGACGAGAATTGATTTGAGCAGAATAGGTGGCATCATGTATATCGGGAATGATACACCCGATTGCATCCGTTAGGCACTTAAAAATTCTGAAGTATGATGGGGTTGAGAAATGGTAGTTGATCCCTCTTTTTCTCGTTTGCACACTGGTGTTTCAGAATGCAAACAGGAGGTCCGAGGTGAGGTGGAGGGTGATTTAATCTGAGAATGGTTTGTAGGTTTTGATTTACTCGCCATTCATAGTTGATGGCCCTCCTTCTAGCGCCAAAAATGTTGATGCCCTGAAAATTGTTGCATCAACATCGGGGGATAACCACCCGGTCCGAACCTTAATATAGCTCCTTTTCTGTTTGGGATGGTGGCTCCGACTAGATATAATGAGACCAGTTTCTCAGTTATGAATAAAAAGGGATGGATGAGTGACTAGTTTTCTAATAAGTGATAATGAATGGATGACTTAATCCACAAGCGAGAACACAAATGACTATTCTATCCCGGGAAGCTTCTATTAATAAGTGCAACGTTTGATGATCTCTGTTCATCAATAGGCATATAGATGACACTATTCAATAAACATAGACATTCATTTAAATGATAATTGCTTTTTTCAATTAGTTGAACAAAGTAATTAATAACACATTGTTACACTTCTCTTTTTATATTACTGATACATGTATGATTAGAAGAAAAGCAAGTTGTAAACATCCAATAGTGAAAAGTATAAAGATTGCTGTTAAAACACATGCATATATTCAATAGTAACAAGAATGATCAAATAACAATTCACATAAAAAGAATGAATTCAGACATAGATAGTAGTACCATATGAGCTGCAAATCATTCCCAACATCAATCGCAATTCGAATTCCTTCTTCCGACTCAGAAATACTTTTAAATAAAGGTAGTAGTGCACATCCACATAAAAGATTCGTTATCAAAATTGGAATAATTGGTCCAGTCTTTATAAAAGAATATGCCTGAAGTATAGTAGTGCAACTTCAGGCTTAAGCCATATACAAAAACTTACGACCTTTTCTAAATACATGAAAGGGTCTAAAATACTAAATTAAACTAACAAAATACAAAATTAAAATGCTACTAAATTGGTATAACTCGATCTTGAATATCTCCCCCACAGCAATCTGGTAGTCGGCAACATGATTCATCACTCTGGCTATTTGCCTTTTGACTTGAGTTGGCATATCGCCAGCATCGGTTCCACTTCTTGAGGGCGGCTGAGACGAGAATTAATTTGAGAAAAATAGGTGGCATCATGTATATCAGGAATGATACACCTGATTGCATCCGTTAGGAACTTGAGGGCGACTCTCTGGCTGTGTGGTTTTACTAGGAGCAACCAATAGGTGTCCCAAGTTAAAATTTTAATCCCTGTGATCAATCTCCCATTCTTTTCTAGCTCTTGGTAACATGATTGCTCCAATGTTTTGGCTGATAGTAATTTACCTGGTGTACATTGAGAGATCATGTTAGATAAATAGATAATATTATTAATCAATTCAATCAAATTATTTGTGGATAATTTGCATCTAGAAACTGCTCTCTCTGCCTTCATCAATTGGGACTGCCACTCCATGAATAGAATTTCTTTATGGGATTCTAAGATTTTAGGCAAGTTCGTTGTCTATCCCTCATTAGTGTCCTGCCAAGTAAGAAAATATGTTAAGGTCTCATCGGCCTGCTCTAAGTCCTGTCTGGCATCAACTGATTTATTTATTATAGATGTTGTTATGTCACACAGAGGTTCAACTTGAGCAATTTTATGACACAATAACCTTATTTTTGTTATCAGTGCCTTATTAATCTGTATTGCCTCTGCTCTGAAATCGACAGGCTGCGGAAGACTCTTGAACTTCTCTATTTGACCTGATAATTGAGCAATTTGCTCATCTTTTGTCTTTACCATCTGTTCATTCATTGTCTTCAATTTTTTTAATGCCTCCGATAGTTCTTTCTGTCTCTCAATCTCACCAGAATTTGCCCTCTGTTTATCTTCATGCAACTGCTTGTTCAGTTGGTTATTTAACTATTCCTGCGTGGACAATTGCTGTTGTTGTTGTTCTGCTTTCTGCTGTGCCTCCGATAGCTGTGTTTGTAATGAAGCGATTGCCTGATCCTTTATTTTAACAAATTGCTCACCCTCGATGCCTTGTCCATGGTGGCCACCGAATAGGCTCCAGTGTATTGGGACAACTTTGTCAGGTCATCGGAAGGATCGAATTCCTCCTTCCAAACCACATTAGCTGTTACTGTTTGTTCAGGGAATAGGGAAGGTTGATCAATCCTTCTCCTTTTCAGTTGTCTCTTTATTACAACCCTGTGTTTTGGGCTATAGAAGACATCCAATGGAGGAATATCCTCCACTTGCAAAATTATTTGATCCGAAGGATCCTTGGGAATTATTTTTAATTCTCTAGTAGGGGGTAGGCCACTGGTTCCTTCGCTTGGAACCTCTTTTGATGTTGTATCCTGTGTATCAGCCGCTTTGGATGTATCGGCATCCCTTGAGATCTCAAGATTGCTTATGATTGAATCAAATTGCTACTATTACTGGAGCAATCTCGGGTCAATCTGAGTGTTGATATTCACATCCTTGCTACTCTGCTCCTACTGCTTTCTCTATTCCTCCTCATGTATTCTCTCTTGTTCCTTCCTCTGTGCTTCCTCTTGTTCTTTCCTCTGTGCTTCTTCCTGTTCTTTCCTCCGAAGTTCCTCCTGCTCTCTTATTTGGACTTCTTAAAAAATTTCTGATGTAGCAGGAGGTTCTTTGGTAAGTTGATGTTCAGGCTCGCTTAACTGTGTCATCGGGGCAGTGGCTAACAAATCTAGAGGCAGAGTTTGCAACCTCTGCTCTCTAAGTTTGTTAAATTCGACTAACCCATCGTCATGGTATCTCATTTTAGCTATTGCTTGCACCTAAAATAGCAACTCGACTGAGGAGAATAGGTCATGAAACTCATCTTATTTATGTTCAAATTTAGTGAGTTTGGCCTATTCTAGAACATTATAGATGACTTTGTTTGGATCAAATCATCTTTTAGGAAGAGTGGCGAGATTCAGTATATTAATCCTCTCAGCTTCTTTCTCTGCATGCTTGTAGTCATGTAGAGTGTAGATGCCACACCTTAGAGGAAAAGGAGGCCAGACTTGCTTCTTTGAATTCCTTAGAGTCTTTGTAGTTGATGCGGATGTAAGCTGATACGCTATCTCTCGAGCCAATAGTTTGTCTGGTATATACAAGGGGAGGACATGAGGCCTAGTCTGACTACCGAAAACTCTTACATAGGTAAATATTTCTTCTCTGAACCAGGTTCCTAAGGCTATCAAGCAATTTCTGCTTGAGAGGAAATCTTAGGAGCAGGTTTATAAAAAATAACATAGTAAATGGGTAACATGAATCCATTGCATACTTGATATAGGTGGTGTTTATAATGGGCTTTCCACAACTTCTAGTGATAGATATGAATGGGCATGGGGTCCTCTGGAGTCCATCTCCACCCCAGCATAGGAAACTTGGAATTAAAACAGAGAGTGTCTAAGATGTAGGCACTAAAGTAAAATGAAGGAATGAATCTATGAGTAACATGGGATTTGTTTCTGAACTCAAGAATAGCTATTGCTAACTTATCAGATAATATATTCCCCCAATCCATGATTTCACTATTGCATGATGCTTCCATTAAAGGTACCATCTCTATGGAAAATTTTGAGGAGTCATGCAACCCCCAAATTCAACACATCATAGCTCTGACATAACAATAAGGAGAACAAAAGGAATCGACATAGTACTTACTCGAAGACTCATGCTTGTGTTTTGTTGGGTTCTGTCTCCATTCCCGTATAGGCGCTGACTTAATTTCATTTTCATCTCTGAATTTTTCTAGAAATGCTTTGTTATACTTCTTCTTTGGTTCGAGCAAATGGTACATTTGTCTCAAATCATTGGGTTGAAATGAGCCAAATACTCTCCCGTCGATAGTGCAAAATGTTCTGTTTATAATTGGAATTTCTACAACTGCCCATCTTACCACATCTGTGTATGGAAGAATTTGCTCTCGAGCCGCTATCCTGTGTAGGTACGAATCGGCCAAATCCTTTAGGGTAGCTTCGGATTTCCGGTTCGAGCCTGCTGTAGCTTGTACCGATGTTTCCTGAGGCTCTTCGGCCTCGACCAGATTGTAGATGCTCTGCCAAGTAGTATTACCGAGACCAAGACATGTGGTGTCTGAGATTAATCCATTTTTACTTGGTCCCGGTTCGGCGGGATGTTGTCCTGTCACTACGGAAGCTGAAGTTGTTCCAAATTTCTTAGACTTCTTCCCCATTTGGCCTAAATTTGCTACTTTGGAGGAGCTCTGAACAGGAGATAAAATGAACGTAATGCAGAGAGTAGATGGCGCAAACCAAGTATGAAAGAATTATGCCAATCAATGAATAATGGAGGATTAACATAAGGCTCCCGCGGATACAATCTCTGAAGATATTTTGGCATAACTACTCCATTAATTGGCCGTTTAAACCTGTCAATGCTCATCACATCCTTTATTCGTCGAATAATTCATTTAAGCATCGCTTTGATTTTTTGGCGGTTGGGCGCAAGTGAATCACTATCGGGAAGAGAAAGGCTTTTAATAATAATTTAAGACAATATACTCGAGCCTAATCCTTTTTGAAAGTCGTGCTTAGCTTTATCGCAATCGGGAATCGGAGGAATGCTTGAGTGGTTTTATTTGTGTCGTTGAGGATTCCCCGATCGCCGATAGCAATATCGCTAATTCGCATCGGGAGCTTTTAGGAGAGGACTTTTTGTAGCATGCATATCGCATTCCCCGATCGCTGATAACGATATCGCATCGGAGCAAAGAGAGGGGCCTTTTGTTATGATTGCTTACCTTCCTGATAGCCGATAGTTATTCGCACTTGTCGCATCGGGGAAAACCAATGGGTCCTTTGTTATGCATCCTTTTTTGTTGCGCTATGCATTCTTCCGATCGCTTTATCACAATAATAAAGAATTATTCATTTTTTATTATAGGATTGATTATATGTTAACTCAAAAGGTTTTATAATGTTTTGTTTGCTTCCGGACCTTTTGAGCAATGATAAGTTGATACCAATTTAATCTAAAAGGGACACATTTCATATTATAGTATTAAAAGTAAAATTTTATGAAATGGGGGTTGTTGTATAGCACAACAATTGGCGATTCGCTGGGAGAAACAGTTATCTCTGAGAAATATTGAAATAATTAAACTTTCTTTATATAGAAATCTTATCAAAAAGGAAAATTCTAATATAACTAAGTATACATACATTCTAAATATAATAAAAGTTATTTTCGCTAATTTCTTCTCTTGTTAAAATTAAATACATTCTAAGTTTTAAATTGGCCTCTATTGGTTGATAATGATAAAACAAAAACCTTTCCAACTTAGCCTTTTTAATTGACTCCTTTGTCATAGGTAGAGCCTTTGCTGCCAGCAAACGTTCATAGTTTCGACAAGGATACCTTTTAACCATTTGACTGTCCATGATCCCGTCCATCTCAGAGTATGATTAAAAGAATGAATTCAAAATATGCTTTCATATTTTGTATTTCCTTTTCTTTTCTATTATTTTGTAAGATAAAAAGTCATTGTCCTGGTTTGGTGGCCAGCTGTTTGACAATGCCATTCGCTGGTTGTAATCTAACCGAACAAGCTGGCTCGTGATGAGACCCCTTGTCTTATGCTTATAAGCTATTACCTTGTTTTGGTATGCAGTGTTGGTAATGTCGGTTAAATTATTTCCCAATGATCATGGTAAGCAGGCTTGTGATAAGACCCCTTATCTTTTATATCAAATATTTTAGAATTACACTCTGAGTAATCATAAACTTGGATGAATGGGA